>JAOEHI010053007.1:0-15804 GCA_025447815.1 Percopsis transmontana | reverse complement strand
GCCTAACCCCTATCTGCTCCATGTAATAGCACCATGTAATAGTAAGTCGCTTTGGATAAAAGCGTCTGCTAAATGACTTGATTGTAATTGTTTAAAACATGAATAATGTATTGATTGAATTATATCCTTCATCTTGTATATCAATTCCCTGACTTGTTCTGTATGTTTTTCATGTGATTAATTAAAACTTTTATTTCTTAATGTATCGTTACGTGGGTCAAAAAAATCGATACAGTATCGTGGAATAAAATATCGCAATACTCAGCTATATCGATTTTTTTGCACAGCCCTAGTCGCCTCAAGGCCCACTTATATTCGCATATTAGCGTGGATTATATGCTTATCTATGTATGTATGTATGTGTTTGCACTCATTTACTAAGCCTACAGTATATAGTGTACATGTGTGTATTCTGTGGGTGTACAGTATGTGTGTGTGCCTGTGTGGTGTGTGTGTGTGTGTGTGTCAGTGTGAGTGAATAAATATGGTGAGTGTGTATCTAATCTGTAAAGCCCTACAAATTAGATTTTGGTTTTAAAGTGAATAAAGCTGACTATTACATTCCATATTCCATAACATTTATTAAAAAACATAGAGCATTATACAATGGTTGTTATGGTTATTTGGACAATTACATAGGCACCCCCCTGCCTTACCCTGGTGTCCCCTTAACCTTAACCTGACTTATGTCACACAGAACTGCCCTCTGACACCATTCTACCACTGGCCTCCACCTCATGCATGCATGCATGCTGTGACTCTGTTGTGTATTTATCAGCCGGTGAGCTGCCCAAGAAACTCTACCACCTCCCAATCTTTTACTGACACATTAATTATGGCAGTGCAACTGCTGATTTATTTACTGAATCAAATAGCTTTTGGCTGGAATCATAAAGACCTGAACTGGGTCTCTGTCATGAATATTCAGTGGCGTGACTAATTGGAATAGACAGTGAGGTGTTACCTGCCTGGGTCCATTATGTGCTTCCAGAATAGTCAAGATTTGGTTTGCGTGTTTCAGCATTCCTGCTGATAAGGTTCTCACCTAAATGCTGGAAGGCACTTCCACTCTAATCCTATATAAATATTCCAATAAATCCATAGACAATTTCCAAACTAGTAAATCTGTGCCAGAGTCCACTGCAAGTGCCTTTGTACCTTTGACACTAAAGGTACAAAGGTAGCCTATATTTACTGAACAAGGCAGTTTGGTTATGAATTATGGCCATCAGCATACATTTGCCGAACCCAAGTCAGTTAGAAATTCCGTTATTATTCAACTTCTGCCCATGATCCATCTGAATATGGTGCATATTATTTGTTATACTGTAAATACTAGTAATAATCAGGTGGGAGGATATTACTATCAGAAATGAGTTTTAAATAGACAGTATGGTTCCTCCAAAACCGTATGCTGTTTTATTAAGGGGAAACCACGACTCTTCCTCTCACTTCTATTAGGAACTAGAACAGTTACAAGCAATCTACCTATGAAGTGAGTTGAGAACAAGTGCCGCGCGCTGGGGCCCTACTCACTGAATGACAGTGAAGACTCCAAGTTCAATGTCGTCCTGATCCATTACTGGGGAAAGGCTGTCACGTAGTCTCACTCTCCTCCTGTCCAGGCCCTTCAGTCCTTCCCACACTAACGCGTAGACCCTGCTGCTTCCTTCTGACGCCGTACACTCCGTCTGTCCCACGCCTGATCTGTCGCTTCCATAGGCGGCTGAGCCTAGCTAAAGCCATCCAGTTATGTGCACATATTGTTCCCCCTCTGTTCCAGTGAGCGGCCAGTACCCCGGGGGAGGAGGCTGAGGCTGTCTCTTTTGCCTCGGTAATGAAACAGCATCATATTCCGGGCCAGTGCATCAGAAAGCAGGATGTCGGGGGGTGGGGATCAATGCTCAACAGCTGTATTCCAGTGGGTGGTTATGCAGCTTTGGGATTGCATCAACGAGTGGAAAAAGGCACTTATGAAAATCATTTACCTGTGGTGCTTTCTTTTTTTCTCTCGTTTGTGCCCGTTCCTGTGACCTTGCAGTGGGCACCACCACAGAGCATGACCAAGAGTTACATATCACACACATTCATTAATATTGCATTAATCACCAGAGCCATTAACTGCTCCAACTATTAATCTGATCCATTTGGATTGCATGTATTTTACCATCCATAGACGATTTAAATTAAGCTTCATCTATAATCCAAATAGTGTTGCTACTTTGTCTGCTTGCCAAACTGCCACTCTACACATAACAAACCCTAAAACCTATATGGAATATTAGAGGACAGAACATTATGTCTATGTCTATCTATTGTAAGGTAATGCAGCTATTAATTTATCTAATAACAGTGCAGCATGTTGTTCTACCTACTGTAATGTCCAAATTATCTTGTTGTTTTAGGGCCTACTCCATTAGTTATAGACTGAGGCAGGTGTGTTTTCCAAACAAAGATAACCAAATGTGAACCCAATGCCATGCAGGGGTCCATGTTGAGAACAAAACCCTTCATTTTGACCATATATTAAAATAACTCGTCCACCTACATAGAGCATGTTTCTATGTTTACTTCCCTTTCCCTCTTCCCTTCCCTGCCATTGCCAATGGCTGTGCACACGTATACTGTATGGCCCAAATAGAGGTCTTAGTAAGGTTAACACAAACAAAAAGAGATTACTATGAGACATAAAGGCTTCACATAAACTCGCGCATGTCATGTGGTCCAACAGTTGCCCCTGGGCCACAGTGCAGGGCATCGGTGGCCTCTTTTTCCATGACATGCAGGGACACACCACTTAGAGTGGTGTGGTGGGGGATGGGGCATGTTCCAAATGCAATATCCCCTTTAGCATGTAGTTAGTGGGATGCACAGCCCAGCATGTTAAGAGATATAGATTAATTTAATGAGCTCTGTTGCGTCTGCGTGGGACGATGCCTCACTTGTTTCCTTAGAACATAGAACACAGAATGCCGTGACAGCTGCCACAGTGGCACGTGGAGTTCCAAATTTCTGCTTCAATAACAATGCACACTCGGTTGACACAAACAAAATGGCCCACTGATCTATAAATAAAATACTAATAATAAAAAAACATGCAGTGCTACATTCCATAAGCAACATGTTAAGCTTTGCATTCCATTGTGCTAGTTGTGTTCATGACACATTAAAAGACCAGGAAGTGACTTTCCCATCAGAAGATGACAGAATTTATGGAGCAGAACCGTGGATGCAGTCATTTGCATAAAATGATGAGCGAGACTTTATGCAGAAGAGAAAATAATGTATAATATATATAATATATAAATACACGCTGCTACAGAAGAGCTAAGCCCTGTAAGAGCTACTAATGAATTTGGCAAACCTCAACAATTTGATTAGTATTATGAATCTGAATGAGGGTGATTATCATATTTTGCCCCAACGTATAGAGGAATCAGTTATTAGTCATGTATTGAATGAGCTGTATACACATACACAAGCTTCATAATTATTATCAACAACAACAACACAAGCCTTTCAAGAAAGCTCTTCTTCTCTATTTGTGCCAAAGACACAGGAAGTACTCAGAAGTAAAATTGAGTCAATTAGATTTCAGGATATCATATTCTCCAAATCAGACAGCCTCTCTCGCGTCAACACACTACAGAAGCTCCTCCCTGCTGCCCTGGGAGGATAGAATTCACAGCACCCAGCAATTATCTGTAATGTGGGAGAAAAATCAATGTGCCCGCGGAAAGCTGCTAAGGTCACTGAGCAGATGCTGTCACTTAGAACACAAGCTAAAGCCCTGCGCTGCATGCTGCAGGCTGGGGCTCCAAGCCTAACACCAGTAGAACACGCAGCATTCACAATGTAAAACGATTATGGTGGTTATGACTTTAAGATATGCTACTATGTGATCATAGACGCTTATTGTGCCACAACTGCCACTATCTATGTCTAATGGAGAATGTTAAATATATATAACTTAATGAAAGCTACATGCAGGCAAAATACATCTTTATATAACACCATACTGTAGGGTGATTAGACATGTCCCGCTACTCGATATTAACTCCTTTATCAACCCATTTCTAGTAGATAGAAAACATGCTCATGTCAACCGCAATGGAACTTTCCGGTATGTACTTTAGAAATACAAAACAATGGAAAACTCACCTCTGCTGCTCCTGGTTACTTGTCATGCCCTTGTCATCATCACCATGACAGCTCAAGCTGTCACTTATTTTCTCTATTTCCATGTCTTCTCCGCATGGTGGGCACTATCTACCTGAGTACTGAGGCTAATGAAAGGCAGGCTCAGAATGTTCCCTTTCTCCTGTTGGAAAGATCCCTGCAATGAAGGGAGGGAGGGCTCCTTGAAACATTGATAGTCTGGTATAAATTCTATCAAACGCAAGGGGATATTGAGAAGAACGGAAAATCAATACCTCATGGCCGGTTATGCTGGGAGATTTAGGCAAAGTGGAAATATGAGATGGCATGGCCATACCTCTTTGCAGGAGCTGATTCTGTAAGTGGTTAATCAGAAGCTTGTCTGACATCTAGATTGCATTTTACTTTTACCATTACTACAGTTTCCCCCTTCATTATAGGAGAATGTGCCATAGAGTGTGAAAGCTGGTAATCGGAGTAATCATAGCATTCAACAATATGATCACTGATGCACTTTCACACTCCACTAAAGGAATTGAATTGGCTTTATTTGGGGATCTCCGATTCTAAAATGTAGATGCTTTTTATTTTGTATCTGTAAATGCATCTACAGAAAAGTAGCAGACACCTATACATTATATGAATCTGTCTGATGGTTTGGCTTTTAGAAAATGTTACGGTCATTTTCAATCTGCTGGCTATCAAACCTATTGCCTATCACTTTAGCATTCATCGAAAAACTTGAAAATGATGGAGTGCCTCTAGTCTTAAGGTTACGATACTTACAAATTCAAACACAATCATACAATCAATTTCCAATCTCTCACTGCACCATTGGTGCAGAGTAACCAAAATATAATTTACAGTTTAATTACATTCTGAAGACCTGTAATTATTCAATTATGCAAGTGAATTGATGACAGGCTCTTCACTGGACTATTGCAAAATATTCTCCATGGCATGGATAAAACAAGCCTCTACTTCAGAATACACCAGCACAGACAAGTGTCCAAAAGGTGAAACTACATTTAATTAGGGCGAAGCTATAGTATTAAAGGACAACTTCACATTTTCTCTTCTCATGGGTTTAACAAAAAATTGTATCTCCAAAAGTTAACTGAAAAATGTGAACACATTTTTTTAAATTAACTGCAAGTTAAGCTATAACATGCTAGTTGCATGCTAGTTTAGCATTTAGACTTTTTTGATTATGAGTAGGCCTATACAGGACCCCTTTACAGAGGCATTATCTGGGAATTCTATCTTTAGCTTGAGAGGTGTGCAGACAGTGGCTGGCCTTGGACCTATTTGCCAAAATGATAAAAGCAGAAACTGAGTAGGTCCACAGTTGGTTGATCCAGTCCCAAAGCATTATCTATCACAACCAGTCCATAAACCAAATCACTATCAGTATTCATTTCTTAGGTATATAATATCAATTGTATATTCAAAAGTTTGATTGAAAAGTATGATTTCAGTAACACACTAGCCACAGTCTTATTGACAATATTGGCCACAACCTTCAAATATTTTTATAGCTCAGATCATACAAACAGAGGCCCTTCCTCTGCTTTATCGTACAGACCATAGAATAAATCAATGACAATGGCCATTCTATACCCACTGGTCTTCAACTGATCTAATGAATAATATTATTTTAATCGTCAGCAGATTAATGGCACTGGAGATAAAATAATACATCATGGGGGTGTATCAGAGTGATGTAATTGAGAAATCATGCTTTTCTTCTAAATAAATATTGTATAGTAAAATCCAATTATACAGTACAACTTAATTGAACGTGATTCTATCTACGATACTCTCAGAGCATACTGACCAACCTAATTGTCATCTTATTCGGACATTGTTTATAAGGCCAGTGGAATGTAACTATCCAGGGAAGCAGTTATCCTACAGAGGAATGACATAACGGGAAGTGTGATGGGAATCTATGCAGAGTCTAAACTCTAAACCTCGCCACCAAATAAGCGGATCAAACGAGAAGCGGCTCTTATCACCACTTCCCCTGTCTCTTTGGTAGAGTCTGGTATCTTATGAAGCCTTATCGTGACCATACAGTGCTGGTTCACATGTCACGTTATCAGACAGGCCCTTTCCCCGGGCATCCCACAGGAAGAGCTGTTCCCATGGCACTTCCACGCCAAGTATCCCAGCAGCCCTGCGGTGAAGGAAGTGTGTAGAGTGGTCAAGATATGTCTGTGAGGTGTTGCCAGGCTCTGTCTGTCACACCTTTCTTTTACTAATCTAATAAGCCCTGAGATGTGTCTTTGTACAGGGCAACAACATGTGCTTGAAGATACAAGTTATAATAATAATATTAATTATTATTGTTATTATTGTTGTTATTGATGTTTTCTTATTATTTTTACATGGTATTGGCTAAATATCGTTTAGCCTGTCAGTGAGATATTATTTATCCTAATTGCAATTGCTGTAACTAGGCCTACAAAACAAAACAAAACAACATCTTGTATTAATCTTTAGATGACTATTTCCCTCTGGTGTAGAATTTCTGAACTTCAAGGGGGAATATAGAATTTAGCAGTTCATTTGTGTTGGGAATTTCACACATTGCCTAGGCCTACACTGTTATAAAAAAGGGACAGTTGATATACTACGTTGGATTTAAAGCACACACTAGCATAGGGTGGAGGGGGCGAATGTGGGAACAGGGCTGAAGTAGCACAGGCACATATTTGATCTACTGCTCAGAGGGCGAAGCATGGTGACGCGCGAGGGACCAGTTGTGAAACTGCGCTCCTTCGTTTCGGATTATTTAATATCTAATAGGTCATTTGAAAGAACCTCTCACCTAGGAAGGTATGAACCTCAACCAGTCCTGCGCTTAGAAGTTGATGAGCGAAAAGAGTTATGTCTGCGCAAGGCTTGTTCAGCAGTGTATTTTCTTGCTCCCCGAGCTCTAAAGCTATTTCCAAACGGAGATTAAGACAGACAAGAAGCTTGGACCCCGCGTTGATGAGACATTATGGTACCGACGCGGAGGATACATCGAAAAAGGTCAGTGACTAAATTACACAAAATGTGCTGAAACCACGTGGGCTCAACAACTTGCAGTCCGTATATCAGCATAAGGTGTTGACATCCTTAAAGAGTGCGATAGCCTTCTAGATTATCATTTCCATAATGCAGTCAGGAAGTCTACCTTTTTGCCATGAAATAAATAAAGTGTAAAACAAGTGCTAGAGTTGTAGCATATTATCATTAATAATTTTCATACCTTTTCAGTATTTAATCATAATCCTTATGGACCTTGAGAGTGATTCCTTCTTTTGCTAAAATTATCTCAACCACAGTCTTTTGAAACGGGTGCGACAAACCTAATTTTCTCAAAACTAACTTTGGCTGAGATCGGTAGCTAGGCTTTTGATAGTAATTATAAAAGTTTTCTGATGATGGCCTACATATTTATATGTAGTCTCAATTCGCACAACTGTGTTCAGGTTAGTCCTCATGGTTACACACTATTTGTGTACTGTAATGGAGATGTAGGCCTAAGTGACATTATAATAGGCTTGTAATGAATACCAGGTATCTGGTCTCTCCTGCAGTCATCTGCAAGAGCCCAGAACCCACTACCAGAGCCCTTAGAAATGTAATCACTATAAATCTGATTTAAGTTGATTGATGGCGGAGAAGAACACTGTGAAGAGAGTGATATTTAATATGATTAATGTCACGCTGCCCATAATGCTCAACCCCTTTAGATGTGTTACAGTCAACTTTATCACCAATTGTACATTTGGAAGCGTAATTGCTGTAATACCTTGTACCCGGTAGAACTCTGTAATAAAAATAAATGTGTGATACATTTTCCCACTAATCACTGGTTATATTTAGTCCATTTTCGAGGCCAGAGCTCTGTGTCTTTCTAGACAGTCCAGCATGCTAATTGTATTGGCCAAGCATGCTAGTGAGGTGGTGCGAGACCCTTAAATACTCATTAGTGCTGTCAATTTACAGCACACTGACAAAAGTGCCTAACACAGCACGGCTCACTTAAATTCAGTCATTAAAGTCAAGTTAAGTTGGCTACATAAATGGTTTGTTGGAGGTTGCCTGCATTTCCCTTTGTATGAAAGTCTAACCTGCCTAATGGGTACCCAGGACTGCTGTGGGTACCCTTTCAACCATGGCTAAACACACTGACGACCCTTTCAATCTATATATCTATCTAATCTATTTTACAACTGATTGACCCTATAGTTCAGTGCTGTGAGATACCAGTCACCGTCATGGGATTACTTGTATAGCTGTCTTTTTTAATTTGTGTCTGTTTTTAATTGTGTTGTATGTTTGTTATTGTTTTTCTGAATGGACCTTGAGTCTAATAATATACAGTAAGCTATCTATATAACCATTTATCGATGAAGTAGTGTATGTGATGCTGTAGCCAAACGATACCTAAAGGTACACCCTTTTTGCAATGCTCAAGTGGTTGAACCCAGCATTCGACATTCAGATAGAGTTGGTGGCCCTCCTGCACCTGCTGAGTGCTGAATGGCTGGCACTCCTCTCTACTCATAGGCTCAGACTGTCCTCTACCCCTCCCCCTACGGCACATGCACCCTCACGCACAACCTTGCGTTTCAAACAAACAGCAAGCTGGAAACAGTTCCCCCTCAGTGGTATTTACACCATGCCGTGCAGATGAGCTTGTTTATTTTCACCGATGTCCTTATATTGAGTATCACGGTGCCCTGTAAGGAGCTGACTCATTCAGAGTCTGAGTAGTCTTGAGATGAAATGTAAAGCAACGCGACATCTGGTTTACATGAAGTAAGCCTCAGCTCTTGTTTCTCACAGCAGAGCAGTATGACCTGCTTCTTGGCCACATTCCCCTAGGCACATATTTCATGCCACAGGAGACCGCCCATTCGTATGGCATAAAAACTAAACCTGCGTCTTTGCAGCCATATTACTTGGTACCATGACATCCAGTTCTCCTTGACCATGTTGTAACGTCTTCCCAAATATGACTTGGTTATGTCAGTTTGCATCGCTGCAAACCTGATGCTCTTATCACCCATGTGTAAGTATATGAAAGTTATTCTGGATGACTCACACAGATATTCTACATTAGGAGAGAAGGCGTTTACATTTCTGGCAGTTGTGTTATAAGCTAGAAGAAAGAGGGAATGCGTTCAGCAAGGCGGACAAAGATGTAATCTTGATAGATTTATTAATGATAATGGTTTCACTTATTTTGCAGGCTACAGCTCCTCCAGTTTTCCGTTGTGAATCAGACTTTGCATTTCTATCCGCCTTGCCATAAATCAGCTCATTGAGCGTTGACCTCATCTAAATGTGCATCATTGGTCTGGCCTCACTGAATTTGAGGAGATGGATTCGTCATCAATTGGGGGGATGAAAGTTTTCTGTAACCTGTGGGACTGGTAACAGAAACGCACTAGTTACAGACAGGGTGTGTCAGCTCAGTCCATGAGCTAACATGCTCTGAGTATTGTGCCAATAAACAAACTGTATTTGTAATTTTGGAAACTTGAGTGCAGGTGCTTTTTTTTTTTAAATTACAATTTTACAATTATTTCTTTTCTCTCATTTCTATTTCTATTTCTAAATATGTGTTTTCACATTTCTAAATATGATACTGTAGCAGGCATATCTACAGTATTACAGACAAATGTTTCATATGGCTATAGTGGTTTGTTATAATCTCTCAAATCATTTTTTACACTTGAACATGACTGAGGGATTCTAATCACAAAAAGTGATAATGTCATGTCATATAAATGGTACACACCATTGAGTAAATGTTTTATTCTTTGTTTTAGCCTTGATAAATGCCATCTTAATCAACAGCCATACATACAAATTAGTTTATTACTAAGTAACTGTGCAGAGCATTCTACAGTATAACCTTTAGAGGGAGCTCTTCATTTGATTTTTGCAATTCAGCAAGGTACAGTATATATATTTGCACTGCACTTTATTAGAATCACAAACTATTATATAGTACCAGGTGTGAAAGAGCACATCAAAATGTTAATGACATTTCTATGCTATATAAAACATGAAATCATCACACCTAATTGTCATCTAACTCTCCGGTTAGATTTCGGTCCTTGATATCTACAACATAACATGATATCTACAACATAACATCTAAATGTTAAACATCTAAATTTGTACATTTTGAGCATGACTGAGAAAAAACAATTATGCATATAAACTATGCTAAATTTTGTTACATGCTCCTTCTGACCGAGCAGGTTTTAAGGATGCAGAGATTGAGAGGTTCGTAAGTCCTGGAGTGTAAGCATGGAATGTTGTCTGCATTCCTCAGAGCTCTAGAAGGAGGAGAAGCTAATCGCTGGAGACTCAACAGTTTTCTGTGTCATGTAGCTGCTCTGCTCAGGAAATGTTTCATGATTTCATGATTCCTAATGATGCAACATTAGATTCAGGTCTCATCAAACCATAGATTAGCTGTAGCTTTTCTGTGTAATACAATAAACCATGTTTTTTCTATTTTTTCTCTCAAAGTGTCAAAAGTTTATAAAAATAAACAGTGAAAGAAGAAATTGTAGATTTTCTCATGGCTGATGTTGGTAATCTCCAGCTGTTTGCATTGTGTTTCTACATCTAATTATTTTGGCTGTGCACTGGGATCATTATAGCACCTGCCCTGTAGACTGCTTAATACATCTACAGTCTTTCTCATGAGTCATTTCTCATGAGTCATTTCTACTTATCCAAAATAGTCCAAAGGGATTTATATTAATCAGTTTATTATCATGGAAGATAATTTTCCATGTCAGGTGTTTGGCCTAATAGGAGATTATCACTTGTCTATAACTGAAACAAGTAATACTTTAACTGTTGGCAAAGGCAACAAATGAAATTTTTCTACCAAATACAGGTCAGCTATTGTCCTGTCTAGCCTGTATGCGGAAAATCTAAAATTCACACAACCGTTAAAGCCCACGTCCACACAGGTGTTAATAAGAGGCAATTTGTCTGACTGGGCTTGTTCTCAGGTCTGGGCTTGTACCTCCACGCACTGCTGGCAATTTCTGAATCATAACTATCCAACTTAAAGCCGAGAAGCTGTTTAAACAGACCTCAAAACACATGTACAGTAAGGGTTTTAAAGATTTTCCTTGTTTACTGGCTACACAGGAAGACATTTGTTGACCTATTTTCGGTTTCAGGCATGTCCTTGTCCCCATTCTTGGCGTCCCCTCTGGGTGTTGCCCCAACTGTTAGTCACGTATTTGTTTGATACATGAACAGTCTTAGACTGAAACAGATTAAAATGTATATTATTACATACTTCATGACAGTCCAGTCCACATGCAAGAATAATGAGTTCAGTAATCATCAAGTGTCTTTTATCCTGACCCGAAAATCCCTACAAACAAAACTCTGTTGTGTTTGAAAATAAGGTGCATATTTTAAATAGAATTGAATATTTGAATATGGGAGCGAGAGCGGGTTGAGGGTTGGGGGAGGATTGTGTAGAAATTCCTTCCTTCCTTCCGTCAGTTTTATTTCACATATGAGGACGGACAACTGACTGTTGTGATTATTTTGAGTAGGTCTATGCAGTTCCACAGATGATTTGCAGCATTGGGTACTATTCCATATAAGGAGGCCTGCTAGACTGACTGTAATTTGCACATGCAGCTTTCTCTGTGAGTAGTTGCAGCAACCCTACAAACAGGCCAATATGCTCAAATAGTCTTTATAACTCAGGCACTGTCCATCTCATTTGTTCTACCAAAAATATAAATAACCCTTAAGCTACTTCCATTTCCTGAAACATAATTTTTACTGTATGCAGTAGGCTACTTGGCCACTGCATTTTAGTATGTAATGACATCAAATAAGTACAGAATTTGTATCTTAGTTAAATTGCACAAGCTTAGCACTCGAAGAGGGCACTTCTCCTCAGCCCCGCCCAGCTCGTATCCCTTGCGATTCACCCCGTACAAGATCAGTGCGTGTATAGTGAAATAGTTACAGTAAGTATGGAGCTGTGAACGTGTAGCTAACTGTGCATTTGAAAACAATACTTGGAAGCAAGTTAGCGCTTTGCGGGCCGTGAGTCTCCATCGACGTGCAGGCGTTATCTTCGTCTTCGCTGCATTTTAGATGCATTGTAGTCATGGGGGACCTTCACCTCGACAAGCGCATCGCTTATCTTGTGAGTAGCCTTGCCTATGGCACTGTATGGCTCGTACAAAGTTGCTGTCTAAACTTGACGTTACTTTCAGATAATTGTATCAGGCATATTTTCCTTTTATTTGTTAATTTTTTTTATTTAATGTAGGCTACTGTATAGCCAACAAGCCTAAGTATTTATTTGCCATAGCCTATTGGCCTGCTAGGTAGGTTAAATGGAAAAAAATAAGTACTGACAGAGCATTGCTGCACTGAGTTGTGGAAAGGATAGCCCATGTTGACATCAAAACTAATCTTTTATGGTACCCTGACCCTAGTCAGTGAATTTAAAAAATCAATGTAGTAAAATTTGTGTAATGTAGCCTAACCTAAGAAAAGGCAGGTGACATAGGCCTACCATTATATATAGTTTATTACAAATACTATTATGCCTCTAGTGGAAAACCTCCCCCCCCAACATGTTCCATTGAATAGCTTCCTGAGCATGAAGGAATATTCATTACTTAACTGGATACTGGATCTAGCTAAAGTGTGGCTCATTATTTGTATCTGGACTCTCAATCTGGCTATATTGTATTGTTGTGTCACACTCGTTTCCACTCATTGTATTCCAGTTAATGATAGATGAAGCTTTGTTTCACTACACCAAGAATCAAATGGAAAAAAAACGAATGAGGAGCCTTTGGTGTGTTTGTTATTTAGAATAGTTTTGGTTAACAAAGTTTATAGGTTAGACTGCATCCTTGAATCTGTCTACTGAATCCATCCAACCCTGTTTAATGTTAAAAAATAGGTTTGGCAGAATCCCCCATTCAGGCACGTTATGACTTGGCCTTGACATGATTAATGATGTTTCAGGTATCTTGCCAATTAACTGATAATGGCAGATACAGTACTTTATAATAGCTATCTGCCACCAGCAGAGGGAATGAAAGTCATGATTTGACTATTGCAATAATTTACCGAACTGCTTTGTTGTTATAATAAAAATAGTCATCATAATAATCAATAATATAATCGATAATCAATCATGCAATCATAATACTTTTCACAGAAAGAGAGATAGTCTCCATCGATGTATCACACATCACTGCTAGAGAGTGGCTACAGGAAGATAAACACACTCCGACAATGTGCACTACGACAACATCCAGTCTTGAACAGGATCTTAAAGTAATTCTAGTGTTACTGTCCAGCCAAAATAAACTACAAAAAAAACAAAACACTGATTGTATCTTATCATGTGCACTTCTCAGATACCAAGCGAAACACCTAGTAATCTCTTTGGTTGCATAACTGAGCATGCAGTCTGTATTGCTTTATTTGCTTTGCTTCAGAGAAAATGGAGAGAAAAACTGTAAGACAAAATTGTCCAGCCAATCCATCCCAGTCTAAATTGGTAGTCTTATCATCAGATTAAAATAAACTGAATGGCTGTGCATTTAAATACAACTTGAAATATTTGATTTTGTTCAGGCTGTATTCAGCCAAACAATAAAGCAATTTTCTTATACAGTATTTACTTTCATTTTTGGATATCCACGTTGAAATGGTCATTGTTCACATTGTACACTTTCATTCCAATGATAGTTTGTATTGATTTGGACCTAGACAACATTTAGAAAAGAGTAACTAGTTAGAGTGGGTTTGGGTCAGTTACTTTCCTTTTTCAGGATACTGGCCTGTATTTGTTGAGGGAACGTTTAAGAGTGTGTTGCTGACCTCTACTACACAGACTTGGTCATCACACACACACACACACACACACACACACACACACACACACACACACACACACACCACCACACACTGTGTCTAACTCTAGTGACACAATGTCCTACCAAACAGCTGCCTGTGTCCTACCAAACAGGTTGTGTCACAGGTTTATGACTACAAACTGTGGCTATTTGTACTACTGTTCTAATAGTCCTAATTCTGATTTTAATGGGGGTGAGCCACATTAATGTAAAGCTTATTCTGATAATGAGCCAGTAATCCTCTTTGGAACATGGTTCATGATTGGCTTGGCTGTTCTGGATCAAAGGCACTGTAATCTGTCGTGGATTTTAAAGGAGATTGTTGAAGGTTGAGGAACTCCGATGAGATGATTTGCCTGTCCTGGTTTCTAGATCACTCTAAAAAGGTTTGTCAGTCAGCCCCGAATGACGTTGTTTCGGTTTGAAACACATGAGCGCATGCGCCTCCCACACCTCAGTGCTGAGTGGCTTATACTGCTCTCTTCACCTCTCCCTCTACAGTGCTCATAGGCTGACGTCTTCTCTACCCCTCCCCTCACTAGAGTGGGCTGGGGCTAAAATTTGGGTTTCTGGCGGCACAATGGAAAGGTTGTTTAATGCTAATGTTTAATAGACTACAAAACTCTTGATGAAACGGTGAGACAACTTAAGCCATCCACTTGCTACCTCGATGCTCTACCTACGAGTTTATTTAAGAACGTTTTTGCCTGGCGATATACGTACTGCAGATAGTTAACAGCTCTCTGCAACTTTACCCTGGGGGAAGCCCTGAAAACTGCAGTTAACACAATCGAATAGTGTATTGTTAAAACTAGGATACAGATTGTATTCATTTTGAATTTAAACTCACAAAAACATGACATGCCATGGTCATTAACATTAACGTTTTTCATGGCCTTTCTAATGTTCTTTTCCCCCTCTATGTTAAAAAACTTGACATTGATGAATGCTTTTCAATTAACAATTTAGGAATGGGCACAATGTGCAGCTGATGACACCCTAATGAGTGGAGAGCGTGTGCAGAATTAAAAGGGGGGATTTCAAACTAACATCCTCAGGATTCCTCAGCATGAATAGTGGTTCAGCAATAACAAGCCCAGCGGGAGATCCAGCTCATCCAGCTGGGTTTTTCCACCAAAACCCTTCCTTAGTCACTGAGCGACCGGCAATTGATTTTGTTGTTTATGAGCTTAGTTCTAGAAATTTGTCTTTGTTGTGAACTGAAGGCTCATAAAGGAAAGATGGGAGAGAAAACACATTTGGTACTGAAAAACACACATTCAGAGTTATGAACTACAGTGGTTAGCTCATGAAGACTACTGTATTGGTACTGTTTTCTTGTCATGGAAAGGGCAGATGATGGATGTTCTCATAGTTTTCAGCTGGCAAGTCCTTAAAGATTGACAGCAGTGATGGATGCACTGTATATGATGTGTGTGTTCATGTGTGTGTGTCTTCAGGGTGACTTTACCTGGAGCAGCATGTCGGGGCGAAGTGTTGGACTGAAGCCTGTCCCCCTGCAAAGTCTCTCCGAGCTGGAGCGGGTTCGACTCCAGGATGTGGTGTTCAGACGATTGCTGCAGGACTTTGAGCTGGGCTGCCAGTTCACCATGCCTAAAGGTACAACACACACACACACACACGCACGCACGCACGCACGCACGCACGCACGCACGCACGCACGCACGCACGCACGCACGCA
>JAOEHI010053006.1:0-15808 GCA_025447815.1 Percopsis transmontana | reverse complement strand
TCTGCGTTTCTCTTTGAAGTCGGTCCCAGTCCAGTGGCGTGAAGGCGGGTCAGTTTGGAGAGGAGGCTTAACGAGGCCACTGGTATAGACTGATGAAAGGATGCTGGGATGAATGGTCTTTATGAAGTGTTGGATGAGAGGGGCCCAGGTGACGACGGCCAGCAGACGGTGCTTCTGAAGCCGGGCGCGTTCCGACCGAGAGCCCAGACCCGAGGTGTAGATTAAAGGGCGGATCAGAGCGGGCCTGATGCACTGTTAAGTCTTGTTGGATGTGCTGATGTGCTTCATGTACACCCCTATCCAAGGGAGGAAATGTATAGTTCACTGACATCTTTTACACACTCCCACCCTTGGATTAACAAGCAGGTGCAAAATATCAGCCATATATAAAGCATAGAAGCTGTGTAGTATTTGGCCTTCCCACACCTTGCCGCAGGATGACATTAAACAGAGAGTGATGGATATGGTGAGTGTTTATTTTGAACTGTCTGCCATTGATGGATGAATATTTGCATCTGTCTGAAAATACTTGGTGAGATTCAGGTTCAGTTTTAACTTCCCAAAGCATTTCCTGTCTCCAATGCACCCCCTTTAGCAACTTAGCAGTACTATTGGGGAAAATTTAAAACATCTGATGGATTCCATGTAGGTGAATGTAATTTGTTTACATGTGTCTTTTTTCTTTTCTTCTTTTTTTTGTATACGGATCAAGGTTTTAAGGATTCATGTGACAGTGTGAGAGGTTTCTGTGCAGTTGGAATTGCATTGATAAATTTCCTGTTATCACATTCCCAATTGCACGTCTCGCATAGTGGGTAATGGAAATTTGTGTCCATCTGTCAACGCCGCCGTTGATGTAGTGGAGAGAATTTAATTCAATAGTAAAATGGAATGACATTTTCTTAAGACCCAGTGCTATTGATATTCAAAGGGGTCTGTTGTCTTCCGTCGTTGCAAATTGATTGAATTCCTCCATTCTCGCAGGAAACACAAAACTTCTGTCCTTCCACAAACGACGGCTCCAGAGCAGCAAGACATTTCTAACACCCTCTCTGGTTACCGTCCCCCGTGAGGGCAAAAAGGAACCAGGGTAAATGAAAAGGGGGGAATTTGAGACACAATGCCTACCTGTCCTGCATCCCGCCCTTCCTTCCTTCCCCTAACCCTACTGTGACACCACCTCTTTTTCCTTTCTTTTTTGTTGGCACACATGGTCTCAATCCCCCTATCGCATTTGCCTCGGCAGATGGCACGGTCGGGAATTCCTCCAACCCTGTCTCAATGAAATCAAACCTCAAATCTGTTCGCCTTCTCGTGCTATTTTTTTTACATTATTATTTGCAACAGACACATTGTTTGTCTGCCAATTTGTCTGAACCAAGAAACACAGGCTTTCCCATCGTCACATCTTTTTTTTCTCCTTCCAAAGCGATGGCGTTCACAAGCCACTGCACCTCTCAGAATGTGAGCTTGTTTGAAGATGAAAGTGTTTGTTTTTTTTGTGCTATTTTTTGTTGCAGTCTCCTTATTTTCCTTTCTCTGTGGCAACGGTTTTAGCATATCGTACATCATTAGCGCGGATTAGCTTCCCAACGAGGCGAGTGCTAGCTCTTGCCCGAGTGAGCTGAAGTTGTCTCGCAGGCTCTAGAGAGCTTCACACTATCACCTTCGGAGGGATGTTGTTTAATTGGCTTCTAGTTTGTAGAATATCTGGCTGCCTAAAGTCTGACTCAAAAGGCTGTAATAGAAAGTGGTTATTGTGTTGGTACTGACTATATATAAATGTGTCTTATCTTTGAAATACTATGCCTTGCTAAATGCGAGGTAGGTTGGCCTAAAATAGGATGTGGTGGGGCAGGGAATATCCAAGCCCCTGTTTCACCTTTCAGTTTAAAATTAAGGCCTTGTGACCGTAGCCTCTCATGGGCAGAGGATTTGTGCCCCAACTGCGACTGAAAGGACCCCCTTTCTTTTCTCTGCCTGGGTTTTCCACAGCACTTTGTCATGTAAAGAGGCCCTTATCTGGCTCTGGGTGGGGGTGAAGAGGCCTGAGAGAAATGGCTAGCAAGATCCCCGGGGGCCAACGGAGACCCGGGCATGGTAAATGTGACGTGATTGACATATCTTTTGAGTGGGGAGTCTCAGGCCCGCCCACTGAGGTGTCTGTCGGGAGGTCAACTTTGACCCCTTGTGGCCACCTGCTCGCTACCGACCTTTGACCTCCAGCTGGACTTCTCCATTGATGAGCCCTGGATGTCAGGCCGCTGTCGATAGACACATCGGTTTTTTTATATATATATATATATATATATATATATATATATATATAAAGATCTCTTTTCTGGCAGTTATTTAAATGGATAATCACCTCTGTAACACTTGCTAACCCGTGGTTCGTTAGCACCACACACGACTTACCTACAAAACACAATCTCCCTGAAGACTAATGTAGTGTTTTACCTCTGCTCTCAATCCCTACGCATCCATTGCTGTCGCTACCTCAGAGTTTAGCTGCCCATGAACACTGTTATTTATCTCTTGAAGCCATCTCGGCAAATCATTTTTTTTCATTTGGCCCAGGTATTCTGCCCAAGAGCTGTAATTTCCACCTGTTCTCTGGCATTCTGGGAAGAGCTTTGGCCACAGCATTTGTTTAACTGCGTCTCATAAACGGCTGACTAACAATGACAATTTAATGGACTAAAGAGAGACTAGGAAGAGTAGCGGTTTCATGAGGTCCAATTTAATTTCCTCTGTTCAAGCCAAATTGGGCCACGGTGTCTGAGTAAAAGAACAACACGTCTGAACTGCAATAAAGCGAGTCAAACGGCGACAGTGTATTTGTTGCGATTAAGGGGTCATGCTGTAAAGGCTGCTTTTTCTATTCCCGCTTGAATGGTTATAGATTTATTACATGGGGCTCTAGCACTTTGGTTGTAGACTAGCTTAGCCTTTAGATGGTGCAGTAAATAAAAGGGATTGTTGTGGGGTGTGTGCCGGTCTCTGTAGCGCGTCTGTTGCACTACTCCCCATATCATATTGTACTTAGCAGTTGTACTTGACTGTACAGTCTGTAATTGATCATTTTTGGCATGCTTAAAACAATTGACTGAGATCTTTTTGGCTCCAATCTTCTTGCATAAACGTATGGAATATTGCCAGGGTGGCACTATACGCTAGATACACCACAGCCAGCTGTCTTTCTTTGTCATAGTTTACCATGCTGCCTCAGAACTCACTGGCTTCCTTTTTATTCAGGAACACTAGGGCCTATTATTCATGTTACTAGTCTGGTTCATATTGATGGATATAATGGAAGCAAGAAAGGGCCTGTGCTATACTTGGCTAACTGGGATCACCAGGGGCACAAAGCAGCCATTTTGTTTAAACATGGGCATGGCCGTGGTTCCCAGCGTTGTAAGGACGGCAAGTAAAACCTTGTCCGAATTGCCATGCTTTCTAATTTAGTCAGTTTTTCAATAAGGAGAATATTGCTTTATTTATTTATTGATATTAAATATACATTTCCCCCACAAGGAATTTGTAGTCAATTTAATAATTTCTTCTGTCGCTAAAGGTGCTCCTCTGTTTTGCAGTAAAGATTTTGTTATGCATGTTAACCAATAATTTGCCTGGCATTTGGGAAAAGCTTTATTAGGTGGCTTTTACATTGTGACGCAAACCATTTATTTGTCTAAAGGTGTTTTTTTTTGTCGTGAAACGCACGGTATGTGGCTGTATGCGTTTAAGAGGAGAGTGACTTTCCGTTCCCCACGGGTAATCAATTCCAGCTGGAAGCCAAAGCCATGGAGACGTTCCTCTCAACCGCGTGCAAGTGCATGTATGTGTACTGTAGTAGACAGTCTGGTAATGATCCAGCCAAGCACTTGTGCTGCGTGAGCTTTTAAGGGCTTCATAGGCTGCGTGTGTATGTGTGTGCTGTATAAAGAGGATTCTCTGCTGTGTTGTGATGTGCTGGTTAGTGGGATTGTCGGCCAAAGTGAGTCTTGACCTTACATGGTCTGTACAAGCTCGCCTTGTGTCGCTGTCAGCAGCCCCATTCACAGTAGTGCGAAAATGAGTCTCTTTACATCTCGCTTCCAAAAGTGAGCTAATCCTTCAAGTGAGGTGTTTCAAATCAGTATTGGGTAACCAGGAAACTCTAAAACTGTGACTGTGTATCTGCTATATCACTCAACTCAACTGGGCTGTCTTCAGCTGGGTCAAAAGACACACACTTTTCAGTAGTTTGTGTGGGGCGTAGCAGTTTGCCTTTGGCGGTTATTCACTTGACTAGACTGTATCATGTTTTCAGATGTTAAACTACTACGTAACGCATGTTGTAATATGGTTCTAGTTTGGTTTGTTTATGGCCACGCCTGATATTCTTTTGTGGCTAATTGGTGGTGGGTGCATCTTAGGACAGACTTATATGTGCGCGCACACACACACAGTGCTGTATTTGCTCCAAACCAGCCAGTTGCTACCCCCGTGCTCCTACCAGCCGCCTGCCAACGGGCTAATATTGCCACCAGCTGCAGCGGGGTAATGCCAACCAATGCCAGCCGGCACCAGGCCGAGGGTGGGCTCACAGGCCCCACTCTGTGCTCCCCCTGACTCAATCCTCTCTTCTCCATGTGCGTTTGTCTAGTATAGTATCTGCTGTGAGACACTGTTGGCTGAATTGGAAACCACCTGTTATTGTAAGCTAAATGCTTGCTTGTGTGCGAGGGAGATTGACAGAAGCTGTGTGTTGTCCACACTTCCGAACCCGGACTGCGACAAGTTTATCAGGAGTGTTTACAGGTTGAGCCACTAGCCTGTTCCTTGACCCCGTTCCTTGTCGCACACCCCTCCGCTGTATCTAAAAATGATGGAGGCAGAGATTAAATCTCTTCAGGTTGGCTTCAGTGACAACAGAAAGCAAGAAATGAGAGAGATGGATAGCCTGGTTAAAACCATCCTAATACAGCAAGCTCCGCCTCCAAGTTTTCCTTTGCTTTACATGTCAGTCTGGGAACTCTCAATTGTAAACCATTATGTAGGCGTCAATCAAAACATTAGACAATTAAACCACCTTCAACCAATCTGCTCAATCGGACCCACGTGGGGATGACTTTTCGTTGAAAGCCACCTAATTGCTGCCGGCACCAACTGCACTACCCACCTGGACGCTGATTGGTGGGCTGTTCGCTATCCGACTGCCGGTTGTCAATTGAGAGTTCCTAGACTGATCTGTAGAGCGACTCGTAGAGGCGGAGGAGCAATATCAGGGTGGGTTCTTACCTGGCTAGGAGATGGAGGGATGAGAGTGTGAAGCATGGAAGTGATCTGTTGTCAATTCTGCCTGTTTGGTTGAATTTAAAAAGATTGATTTAAGTATTTGTCTTTGTATGTGGCCCATTCTAGGATTGCAGGTATTTTTCAAGTATAGAATGAAAAGAAAAATAGGAATAATTTTTGTTCCAATAAACTTTTCTTTTTTTTTTTTTTTCTAGAATACAATTTAACATTTTCAGTATTTCTTGATCTTAAACCTGTAAGATTTAAAATATTCATTCTGTAGACGAATGTATTTTTTTTTTTTCATTTTTTTTATTCCTGAAATGACATATTATATAGCAAATAGATATTCTATGCAGTTGGTTTTATGACTAAATAGAAACAAAAAAGTGGAAATTAGATTTCATTATTTCATGTTAATTCAAGTTGAATGAATGAATCAGGAGTTGGGGAAAGTAAATAGGTGGGTGGGATTCATTTAGTTAATGTATAAATTGTGCCTAAACTAAATCAAGTATTGTTATTAGTGAAAGTTTAACATATTTAGTTCACGAAATGTACCCCCAATTCTAGAATGACCCGCGTGTGCATGTACAAATGTTTCTATCTTAAACGCGTCTTGTAAATTCCCCATGTCAGTCTATAAAGATGATATGTACAGCTAGGCCTACACCCCCAGCCCCAGGTTGTTTCCCTCCATCCACCTTTTCCCCCATACAAATTAGATCCTCTCCTATTAGCAGATTAACTCCCCCCGTTTGGACACAGGTCAGTGTCCAGAGAGGGTACGTAGCATTTTCTGCCCGTTAGCCTGTTTAGCTTAGCTTGTTCTGCAGGCACTTCCCACTAGTCAGGGAGCACGGGGCTAATGAGGTTACTGCGTTTCCCGTTTCCCTCTTCCTGCTTTCTCCCTCAGGTCACTCCCTTTCTGTCTGGCTGTCTGTGTGTTTCTGAAGGTCTCAGGCGGGTTTGTTGGACTGGTGTAATTGCAGGGGAACCTGTTCTGTGACATGTGATGTCTGCTCACCGTGACATGACTAATAGATAAGTCTAAGCCAGTGTGTCAGAATGTAGGCTATTGTAGGATATTGCCTACCCAGAAAGTTCACTGGGTGACTCCAATTTCAGTGGTTTAATTTTTTTTTTTTCAAGGGTTCAAAATGTACACTTCCCCTGGGTCGAATTAGCTTCATGAACCTACAGCCCATGAAACCTATGGGCAAATGACAGTTTAAAGATGTCTGGTTGTTGTGACACATTTGTAGGGCGAAACGAGCTGTTTTTCAGAGTTACCCCTAGGCCAGGAGATTCTCATGCTACAATAGCCTTAGGCAGTTGAATAAACAATATTCTTATTTGTTCAATAAATAAATTATGTATCATTTAACTAGACCGAGGCATGGTTGGTGAGAACCAGTATATATTTAGTTCTACGTATGACAATTTGATGTTGGTAAATACATGCCCTGTTGACCTGTGATGGGGTCCCTTGCCTCACACAGTGCTAGTACAAAATTGAAAAGAATGTTCCATGTGTATCAAGAGAGAAACTCGGCTATCGACGTTTTTGATAATAAAACCTCTCACATTTCTCTCCGCGGACTTGCAGAGCTGCCGCTCGGAGGCGAGGAGGTTGAAAATGGCGCTTTGTTAGAAAGGATCAGCCATGGGGTCCTCTGGGGCTCCCGAGGGGATTGAAAGGCCGCACTGGCGTCTGTGATAAATGACAATGCCTCATTGAGCACTGTTGCTCAGTGGCCTAGTCCCACTCTGTTTCCGTCACTAGGCTGTGTGTTTGTGTGTGTAGCGGAGGGAAATGTGTCGACCCCCATGGTCGGGTGAGTAGCCAAAGTGAAAATTGTAATATGACGCTGCTGCAGTTGGAAGCTACTGGTGTTGATGCTGCTGTTATTGAATGGCAGCCATTTGTTAGACACTTCATCAGGTCTCGGGGCATTCACAAAACGCAAGCGCGCACCAGCGGGAACCCGAAACTGACTTGCTAGTTGGACAATCTTCCTCAGCGACGGTAAACCTTAACTTGCGAGGTGTCATTTCAATGTTCAATGAGGAAATCTCTGCCTGAACACTGAAATGAATGGCAAAACCAAACATGACAGAGGAAAGTGCTGCCAAAGCTGAAATCCTGCTAGTATATTCAAACATTTCACTTTATGAAACGTGAGCGGTCTAGAAATCCCACAACAATAATCCCCAGTGCTGTTCTTGGCTCGTGATGCTCTCCAAACAGGAAATGGCTGTTGAGTGTTCCTCACATTGGGGCTTCACCTACACCTGAATCTCCTTAACAGTTCATGTAATTGTTCTCATTTTCTAAATATAATCACAGTAGATATGGATTTAATTTTTATTAAATTTTTTAAAATAATTCTTTCTCACCTCTCTTCCTGGCTGTCTGTCAACTGTAGCATGATATTATGAACTCTGTGTTCATGTGTTAGGGTGGGGTTGGGGGGTCTAAATCAGGGTCATTTGGTCACATAGCTAGGGTGGGTGGGCGGGCATCCCAGTCAATGTAAAGCCCTCATTATATAGCCAGCTGTGGCTTTTGAACATGCACGCATGCACACAAAAACACAGGTCCTCAAACAGCCCTAATCCTCCGTGGCATTTATGTCTTTCATTCAAAATGAACCCAGTCACTGAAGGTATTTAAATCTCTTCTCTCTGCTCTACTTTTTCCTGGTTGATGGCGTTTTCTGCCTGGCAGGGCTGAATGACACTGGCAGTCTGTCACTTATATATGCTCAGATGGTTACAGACGGGATGAGTGTGTGCAAATGCAGACAGCTGAAATGATTGACAGTGCCGAAGAGGGGAGGGGGGGGTGTCTGTGTCTGCAACTCAGAAAGCAGCAGTTAAGACTGCCCGGTTTTGGCTGGGCCGGGCAAAAAGGTGTCTGCTTGGAATAGACACTTCTATGAGGTTGAGAATGCCCTTAACACACAGTTTGCTCAGTGTTCTACTCATGGACTGATGGACTCTCGGTCACACACTTTAGTGCTCTACTGTTCACACACTGATGCAGGGCATATGCACTCCTGCTTATGGAAGGTGTCCATTCACTGCCATTTAGGCTTGGCCAGCCTTAAAGGAAAATTGTTACTTTTCTTTTTTTTTTTTTTTTTTTTTAAACTCAAAATACTGATCTCTTATCAATGTCATTGTAACAGATAAATGTTAGAGCTACATTCTCTGAAGGGAAAAGAGAGATGATCTGTATCCTTCCACAAACGGTGAACGCTGGCGCTGTTCTAACAGTCCATTCGAAGACACTGTGGCTAGATGCACTTAAACACACCAACGCATGCATACCAACGTGGTGAGCTCTTGGTTTAATGAGGCGAATATACAGGGTGACCCCTGGACCTTGTTCAATTTGCCTTTGCTCTGAGCTCCATGCTGAGCTAACCACACTACCTCGTCTGTAAGGAAATAAACTGAACTTTCTGCCACACAAACTCTGTCATTGAGGTCCTTGATCTTGAAGCTTCCTTTCCCTTAGTATATCTATCTAATATTTAGATTTTATTCGGTTTAAAGATGGAGTTTGGCCACATTGTGTTGATAAGCTAAGCTGTCTCATTGAATGCAGGCTGCTATGCTAATGCACCTATAAAATCTATTTGCGGTACGCTACATCAAATAAAGGATGCACTGCTCTCTTAGGTACCCTTGGATGCTCCTCATTAAAGTTTTGCTAGATTGCATTTGTCCCGCTTTCTCCCTGTTTGACCTAAATGCTAAGCAAATTTTTAGATTATTTTTTTTTTAACCCCCCCCCAATAATTAAATTGAAAGCAAAACGCCTGCATGATGGTTGTGATACAAAGACAGAAGTGACTTCTAATATTCTATATTAAAGATGTTGACACCGTTGTCTTGCATGTATGCTTAACGTCTTCGGGTCACATCCCAGCCACTCTGCTAGCCGTCTGGGGTCCACGTGTTTGTGGGAAAAGAGGCAGAAGCAGGGCCGTCAAGGCTGTCCCCGACTACTGGATAGAGTAATGCAAGCTTCACTACAATAACATTATCCCTTCATTCTTCCTCTAATCAATCCCTCTTTCTCTCGGTCGCAGCTCTAAGGGCAATATGTGTTAGAATAACAAATTTGGGCCAGTTTTGTGGAGCAGATTGGGGGCTGGCGCATGGCCCACATTCCTCTGCCGTGACGTGCGCACATTGCCGACAGCAGCGCACCAGTGGGATATTTATAGGACTCGCTGTTGTGAACGCGCCGATAACACACACATGTGCACACAGTGTGGAGACATTGTTTCGCTTGTAGAACTAAAGGGAGTGGATGTTTTTGCGCTGCGTGCGTCTCTGTACGGATTATAAGTCATCGTAGCATGCTAATGCCATGCTAACGCCATTCGCACACTGGCTGAATTTCTGCCTACATATTGCCGATATCAGTTTTCTTCTCCTCCGCCAGGGTAAACCTTCATGGTCTAGGTGTTGGACTCCCAGCCGGAAGGTCGTGGGTGGATTGCTTACCTATTCCATAATGGTCATATGGTCATGGCGTTTTTGTTTCTCAGGATTTCTTGAACTCCTCGCCTTTTTCTCGCCATTTTCCTCCCTTGTTCGTACTCTTTTCCTCGTACGAAGTTGTCTTTTATGCCATTCAACATTGGAGCAGACAGATGAAATCCCCCTGCGTCTGTCTGTTATGCCAGGGTTATTAGATTTGTTATATTAGCGATATTAGATTAGACTTCTCACCGGAAAGGTGAAGTACAGTTGGGTTATGACTGGGCAAACACCTATTTTTCATCCAAATAACAGTATCCTCTTGGATGCCTTGTATTGTAGTAAAATTGTGCTTTCAAATGTGTTTCTTCTTTATTGGCGTAAATATTTCATTGTTTACTTGCTTGACATGGCTTGTGGATAAAATATGATTAATTCCACACAAAGTTGGAGTGAAATAAATTGGATACAGCCAAGGCCAAATGGTCTTACATTAGTGGACCTAAACACTAAATCTACAGTAGCTGAACAAGTCTCCAGCAAAATAAAGTCAGACTTCCTTATGTACGCTGAAACTGTGACCTTGGAATAAGACCTTTTGAGTCTCAAACCTGTGGAAAGAAAAATAATTTGCATTACTGAATGTCAAAACAATTGTGATGGCTTGAGATTTCACTCCCATTCAGGAAAAGGACTGTATGTAGCAAAGTTAAGGGCTCTTGAAGAAAAAAGAGATTTTGTGCTTAAATGAATTTCCTTTTCTGTGTTCTGTTAAAAGCATTTCTCTGGGGTACAGCACAAGGACATTTTAAGTCGGAAATAAACCGTCTTAATAATCTGTCTTGTCTGTGTGGCGTTTCATTGCTACTGTGCACACAAGAACCTAGAAATATAACCCCTTTGGCTAAACTCTGCTGTGAGGCAAAACAAGCCAACTCCAACTTCAATATTTTCTATAAAAGATACCATCTTTTGTTTCTGGGTTTTCTGCATGTGCTAAAGGGTACTGAATGATTTGATTTGACATGCTCTGTAGACACTGGATCCCCATGGATACCTAAAAGTGTATGTTCTCTGTACGTGGTGTGTGGTTTCGTGTTTGATTCGCCGTGTGTTCAAAAAGCTGTCTGGGTGTTGAGTTGTGGGAGTGACAGTAGACACGGCCTGTCCCAATACCACACACGCATCCTACATGCTCATTAGTGGGATTCCAGTAGCCCGGTGGGAGCCGGTCGGGGGTTTAGGCGTGTGCTGGTGTCAGGTTGGAGTTGTCTGGTTTCTCTTCTCGAGTTCTGATAAACGCACATGGACACAGAATTGTGTATTTTAAATAAAACTTTATCCCCTTCTTATGTTTACTTCATTTTTCTTTTTTTCTTTGATTCTATTTCTGTCACCACACCATTTTTCCCTCTAACGTCAAAAGGATTTTAGATACAACTGCTGCCACTTATTTCCCATGTTATTGTCTGTGAAAACTGACTGGAAGTGGAAAGAAAGAGGCTGGCACTGCCTGCGCCCAAACTGCTAAACATATGTTAAACTCACTAGCTTGTTAGCTGAAATAGTTGGCCTTAATGGTTCCGCGAGTGTGAACATGGAATCGCCAGGTTGCAGGTTAAACTCTCGACGTGATCGCAGATTAGTACTTAAAAGCTTGCTGTGTTTTCCAGAAGCTGGGGTGGGAGGGGGGGAGATTTACCAGTCAGCAGTTTTAGCTAGGCAGTGCTGCTACGTGTACAAGGCAGGAAGTATCGCCTGGCACGCTGCCTGACACTGAAGGAACCCGAGAGGGAAAAACCATGGAACACACACAAACCCTTCTTTATTTTTGTGGATTTTCTTTCTCCCATTTATTTATTTATTTATTTATTTATTTATTTATTTATTTTTAAGTAGTTTCCTTCCCTGCATTGTTTGCAGCTGTGTGGGGGAACCAAGAGGGATATCATTGAAACTGTATGTGTATCCCAGGGATATACAGATACTGTGTGTGTCTTTCTGTACATTTGGCTTCCCGCCACACCAGGGAGCTGTCTAAGTAATTGGTGCTTACCTGACAGGCTGTAACACACACACGCACACACACACACTCGCACACAATGGATTGGGTGACATTAACTGTAGAAATGAATGGCAAGATTCCCTCTGCACGCTATTGAGCTTTTGTGGTGCATTCCTTACTGTTGGAGGTTTGTGTGTGGGAGAGAGAGACAGAAAAGTGTAATGAGGAAGTACAAGCTGCACCCAAACACATCCCATCATCCCCTGTCAGAGGCTGCTAAGCATCGGTGCTCTGAACTGTGTGTGTGTGTTGTGCGCAGAGATATGGCTGTCACCCATCAGATTCATCATGTGCAGACACCCTGTCCTTTGTATTGCTGCTACCCCCTCCCCATAGTGCCACTGGGGCCCCTTCCCAACTATACCAGAGACACGCTGAAACAAACAGTGAACCTGCCTGTTACATTCAGGACTGTTTGGCCAGCACACTCTGTAGTCTAATGTTCCAAGAATTTATCAGTGACTTTGTGTTCTCTAGTTACAGTCCATGTATTCTTTATCACCCGCTTGATATTATATGTATGTGTTTTTGTGTGCACTTAAAAAAAAAAAAAAACTAAACAACTTTGAGACAGTTTTCTGTATGAAAGTAGGTGCCTCACCAGTCGTTGGCTGTGGGAAAGACAGACTAGACCAATGCAAAAAAACACTAAGAGCGGTTTAAAAAAAATATATCTTAACTGCCATTACGTTTCAATGCAAGCACAGGCTGTCTTAATGGGTCGCCTGGATGTTATCTGTTATTACAACGCCGGTAAGTAGTCTTGGAGTAGTTATTTTTGTGCAAGGAGGCGACTTTCAATACACCCAGCGTTGATGTCAGTGTTATGTCCGCCAGCGCGCAGAGTTCTCTACACTGTTTTTTTTTTTTCTTTTCTTCCCTTATTCATCTCTCGTATCTAATACTGACAGATCCAGGCACTGACACGTACAGAGGGAGGTGTACTTGTTAGAATGAGTCGACAGGATTTGACACATTCCCTGTTTTAGATTAGGAAAGCCTTTTTTCTGCACAATTAGCATATTGTAGCTTTTTGTACTAGATGAGATGAGTGTTTTTTTTCTCTCTCCTAAATCTTGCAGGAATCCGCTAGTCCAGAGGAAAATCTATTTCCAGCCCACATTATTTATTAATACCTCTGTTGTTCACGTACTAATCTAATTTCCTTTAGTAATTAATGTTGTTTGAGATCAAACACTGTGTAAGAAAGCGAGGGGGGGTTGTATACGATGTTGGTTGGTTATTGCTGTAGGACACACACTTTGTAACAATGCTTGCCACAGAGAAAAAATGTCTCAAACTCTCAAAGACAAATGGTGTTTTGAGTTCATAGAATAAACCCAGGCTTTGATGTGTTACAAGCTAGCTTTGCTGGAGCTGACAGCATTTGTTTGTGCCTTAGATTGAAATTGACTAGCGAAAAATGGCCCATGTCTTGGATTTGTGTGTGTGAGACACTTTGTGTGACCCCCCCTCCCCCCCGCCCCTTAACAATAACATCCTCTGTCGGAGTGTCTTTGGGGGGAGATTAGCAACACATGAACTCGTTGTCCCATGATGCATTTTTCATTTGCTTCCTGCCCATTCATTACCATGGGGTTTGCAACACTTTCCTATTTTGGTATTGTTGGAGATAGAGTATTTGGCACATTGTTATGTTAATCGATGCCTTGTGTGTAGCTGCAACCTAATGCTGTGTTATGCTAATACCACAATATGCTAATAGTATGTTTTGATGATGCTAACCAAAGTCAAATTGATTGTTTCCATAGGATGACAGTGATGGGATCCCTTGGTCAGAGGAGCGAGTGGTACGCAAGGTGCTATACCTCTCCCTTAAAGAGTTCAAGAGTGCACAAAAACGGCAGTTAGATGGAGACGGAACCACAAACCCCAATGGTGAGTTTCTTTTAACACCCCCCATCTCTCGATTTCAGTTCTAGATTCTAGATCATGTATTTTTATATAAGAAAGATCAGAGAGTTTCTATTCACCTATGCACATGTACCATTAGGATACAATAAGCATGTTGTTGTTTTTTTTGTCACATTCTCCTCAATATAATTTTTATTATAACCCCAGTAAAGCTGGGAAATCATAAATTTCTCAAAAGGAAATGTGTAGGAATGGGTAAGCTTAAATACATTTATCCAGGGATCTTGTACCTTTCATCTTTGATTTGAGAGGCTTTCTTGAATTTTTGGTTTGGTACTCTATCTAAACAAACGATATATTTGTGTGTAATTTAGAGGATGTTAGTCTGAAATTACAACCAGACTATATGTCAGAAAAGCTATTGTAGAACAATGATTATTGAACCTTTTCAGCTTGGATACTTATTGTGCTATCCTGGCTCATTAAAATGTACAATTGACATCATATGTGGACTACAACTACAAACGCTTCAGACTGTGCTTGGACTGTTTAAGAAACAGGCAGAATTCTAAGCAGGTGAAAGCCGGGTACAGAGAGTTCAGGGACTTCAGTGTTGTGGGGTTTAAACTAGTGGCAAAAAAAAGAAGAGCACAAAGGTGTGAAAAGCTTGTTTTGAAGCAAGCTGCCACAATGTCTGTGTTTGACAATGGCACTCGGGAAAGAAAAGCCCTCTGTCAGCCAACAACGGAGATTTGAACTTCACACGTGCTTCAGAAGTTATTCTCAGCTGACATTAACACAACCCAGACACAGAGCGAAGGGAAAGGGGGAGGGGGGAAAAGTGACTTCTGAAAGTTTCCGCCCAGCCGAGAAAGCCAGCCAGGCGCAGGGAGGGAAGGCAAGCAAGCAGGTAGAATGACAGGAGGGGAACCTCTTTTGAAATGTAGCTTATTTTTATTTTTTTATTTTTTTACCTAGCACATTTTTCTCTCTCGTCTGTTTTTTGTCTTTTTTTTTTCTCCACACCTTCATTCTGCCTCTGTGCCATTGCCAGGTGCCCTCCCCTTCTCATTTGTTCGTGTGTGTGCATTTGGCATCTCATATTTGCTGCTCTAGAGCTCCTCTGGGCCTTTTAAGCTGCTGCGGGTAGCTGACCTTATTGCCTGAATAAAAATGAGTCATTAGAAAGCTGTGGCAGCCCATCGTGCCGGGGGTAACGACAGCAGCCCGCACCGACACAAAAGGGAGCTGGGATGAATAAACGGGCCCTGCTGTTTTAGAGCACTGAGGGTTAGGACTGCTTTCGTTGGCTGTGTGCGCCGCACAGTTTCCTGCCTCACACAGGCGTTGTGGTGAAACTGTCAGCCATTTTGGGGGATCAGGCTCAGTGTGTGTCCCATCCTGAACGGATACCCCCTGCTGTTTAAGAGGACTGTGGGTTTCACACAGGCATTGTGATGAAACAGTCAGACATTTTGAAGGGTTAAACCCAGAGCGTTTGATTACTATTACATATCCCTTCCTGTTTAACATGATACACAAATACATGGCCAGCCATGATGCCACACAGTTAACAGTGTACTGCAATTACCTTACATTAAAGCCTTACATAAATACCTGTCCACCATTTTGGAAAATTGGTGTCATGTGACTGAAAGAGGTCAGCGCTACCTTGCTGAAAGCATTAGGGGGGGGACAGGGCGTCTCCCCTCCCTTTACACATCTGTGTGTCTGTTCATCGCTCCATTACTCACTCCCTTCGTACCTTTCGCCCCTCCCCTCAGTGCTTTGTGTCAGCGGTGACTATCTGTTTTAGGAGGGGGTGTGGCGTTCTGTCAGTCAGCTGTTGCTGTGAGAGTGATGCGTGTGTCACTCCGCCCCCCCCCCCTTCCACCCACCCTTTTTTTTTTCTACCCATAACCAGCAATCATGCCATCTCCCTGGCCACTTTATCTCTTGCCGTTGGCAGCCGTCCATCTTCCCCCACCACCCCCATCTCTTTCGCTCGCCCGCGCGCGGCCCGGGGGGGGTGCGGGGCGGGGGGGGGGGGGGGGGGGGGGGGGGGGGGGGGGGGGGGGGGGGGGG
>JAOEHI010053005.1:0-15808 GCA_025447815.1 Percopsis transmontana | reverse complement strand
TGTGTGTGTGTGTGTGTGTGTGTGTGTGTGTGTGTGTGTGTGTGTGTGTGTGTGTGTGTGTGTGTGTGTGTTGCAGGGCAGCTGAGAGTTAGAGTGATGGAGTCTCTGTACAGTGTGGAGCTGAAGCATCAGGAGGAGGGACCTGGAGAATTCTGGGAAGGAGCCAACCGCTACTGGCTGTGCGCCCGGTCAGGGGAGGAGTATTTGTTCGCGAATGCCAGTTGCCGTTTGGGCGGCCGTGGGAGAGGCGGGGTTTTCGCCAACCTCACCCACTCCTCGCACCTGCTCAGTACTTCAGGTCCGTTTGTTTTTGTTTTCTAGCTCCCCTTAATTCGTTCTACGAATGACCCAACTTCTCCACGACAACCAGGTCTGCCTGGCAACAGCAGTGTGCAGGTGAGCTGGGCCCAGGAAGGGGGGCGAACGTCTCTGCTAGCGGAGCTGCTGGCCCAGGATGAAAACATGACTGCGGAGGTGAGCTGGGACAGGAGACTTCGGCCTGTTCCGCGCTGGGAGGTTTTCTCGAAGGCGCAGCACCGAAGCAAGACCCTGACGCAGAGAGGCCTGCCAAGCCAGGTGCAGGCCAAAGCACATTTTCAGGTGAGTGATATTGAATGTCAGTGAAACACTTGACTGTATATCATCTTTGCCTCCATTTTTAAGTTCCCCCGCTGATGATGAAGAACTATAAAGAAGTTATATTCTTATATTTACCCTAACCTTGCCTCTCCTCAGATGGAAGCGGAGGGAGTGAAAGCAGGCTTGTCGCTTGACGCCGAGCAGGAAAGAATGCTTGGCGTTACTTTTGATGTCGGAGCAAACAACAGCACGGCTCACGTGGCCGTCTCTCTAAGACAACAGATGAGGCAGCTGACAGGGGTCCTTCCCACTTCTTTACAGGTAAAACCGGTGTCCCGGTCAATTTCTGCAGCGTTGGAGTATAATATATTAGAATATCTGTGTCTCTTCCGATTTGTCATAATATTGTGATATAAGGACATTGTTGTACTTTGTTCCTTAACTCCCTACTCTGATTGTTCTATTTCTGAACAAACCCAGCTAATGGAGAGGCTGGGTGGGGGGTGGCTTGTTTTCACAGATGAACTGCACAGGGGACGCCACTGCAGACCGTCGCTCGGGCCACTGCGTCGGCAGCGCATCGGGCCACCCTGTCGAGGTACGGGCCTTCCGCTCTTACAGACCGCACAGCAGGCTCTGCTACGGCCTGGCGCTAGCTCACATTAGCCTCAGCGCGAACGCTAAAGGCTGCTACAGCCCCGCAGGTCGGGCCGAGTTCAGGGCCGACCTCGCTCACTCCTCCAGGCGGCTGGCGACGTCCCTTGGCCTGCCCGCCAACGCTAGCCTCCGGTTCGCGGCCCGCCCCGGGCCCCCCAGGTGGGGTCTGGGGATCCGGCTGGCGGTCGGCCCTTGGAGGCTGGACTCCAACGCGGGGCTGAAGCTGGAGGCGGCTGGGGTGTACGGCTGGCACGCTCTGCTGGACTACGGGACCCCCGGTGTTGGGCAGCACGGGGCCGAGGTCAGGGGTCGCACCAGAGTGGAAAGCTGGTGTCGCGTGTGGGCGGACGTCAGCGGCGCGTGGGGCCCGGTCCGCTCCAGCCTGCGGGTGTCGACTCGCTGTGGGGGGCTGGCAAGGCTCACGTGGAGGCAGGTCAGGGACAGCGGCCAGGGCAGGGCACCCCGGAGGACCTCCCTCACCCTCCAGGCAGGAGCCGGAGCAGACGGACTCAAAGGTTCCCTGGACTTGGAAAACCACCGGGACTCCCTCCAGTGCCTCCTGTGGCTGATGCTTAAAGAGCGCCAGGCGGAGCTAGCCTGGACCCTCCAACACCAGTGGGCCTCTCTGGCGTCCGCCGTTCCAAAGAGAGTGGACGTCAAGGGGTCAGGACGGCTCCACAATACCTCCCTCTCTGGAAGTGTCTGGGTCTTCCTCGACTCCCGCTCCGCCCAGCTCGACATCACCGCCGCCTGGGCGCCCTGCGTCTCCGCCGGGGCGAAGCTCCAGCACAGCTCGGCTAGGCTAACAGCTGCCGGTGTGCCAGAGGCGCTCGCTGTTAGCGCGCAGGTCGAGTCCCGTCACATACAGCTAGAGGTAGACAGTACCGCGTGCTCTGTGCTCCTGTCGGGGAGCCTGCTAGGGAGCGGAGGAGAGCACAGGAGGACTGGCTGGGGCGTCTCTGTACGCCAGAGATGTGTCTTACTGGAGGTTAGACAGGAAACACCGGGACAAACAAGGCTGTTTCCCATGTTTCCCATGTTTCCCAGCAGAAGGAAAGGAAACATCTCCTATATGATGTTGACTTCTGTCTTTCCGTTTTGCAGATTGTATGACCGCGATGCAATACACGGCTTTATAATGTTTTAATGCTTGTATTTAAGGTGGATCATGCTTTTAGACTGGCACTTGAATGTGTTTTTCTATCTTTCTTCTGCAGACAGCCTTCCCCTCACAGTTCTCAGTGAATGGTTCCTTCGTCCACTCCGGATGCAATGCCCTCGTTGGCGCTCATCTCCAGACCGGGGGCCGACACAAGGGGAGTCTTAGCCTCTCCATGGCCTGTTGCCCTGACTTTGTCCTCCAGGGCTCCATCCAGCACTCCATAGAGGGACTACAGCTGCTAGGCGTACCCGCCCACGGAGCCCTGGGTGTGTCAGCTGCACGCCTCCCTGCTCTGCAGCTGAGTGTGGAACTGGGACAGTGCTACGTGAGGGCTACCACGGGGGGGACACAGATAGATCAGTCTTCCTATGCTGTCAATGTGAGCCACTACTGCCCCGCGCTACAGGTAAGGACAATAATCAATCATTTGCACGCTTCCTGCAAAACGTAGACTCCCTTTTGCCGTTTTGCCATAACGGTGCACGCCTCTCTGCTCCCCCACTGTGCTCGTAGGCTCGCGTCTGCTCTACCCCCCCCCCCACAGCCACGTGACAGGGAACGGATTTTTTACGTTTACGTTTATGTAACATTCGAAAACTAGGAGGCCCTATACAGGCCACGATAACAAAGTAGATAGATGGTAGAACACGTCATACGATATACCATATATCCACAGGGTACAATTTAGCCTTGTGTGAGTTGAAAATGCTGCAAAGTATTGGTAACCTATACATGCTGCAGAGACTGTGGGAGCGTTCGGTACACGCAACGTTCTGTTCGTTTGAAAATGTTTGCTCTGCGTCAGCTGTGTTTCGTGGGCGTGTGACAGATCACAAACAATCGCTTCCATTTTGTCCGCCTGACAGATTGCTCTACCCAATCCAAAACACTATTCCTCCCTAGTTAGTTATTTAACCAGGCGTTCAGCCCACTGCCGTTTCAGTTCATTGAACGTACAACATAAGTAACAGCCATACTGAACACACCCTGTATTTGGGGAAGGGGTAATTTCTACCACATTGCATCTTAGTGAGGAGCAGGTTTAGCACTTTTGTTTATTTGAATGTTGAACTAGGAAGCCACACAGAGCTACTTTGTCACTTGTGACAGAGCAGAACAACATAGCATAGAGGTTATGCCTGGGTGAAGCTCCTACTTCAGAGCAGCTCCTGGTGATTTAGTGTTTGGCCAGCCCGGCAGGGTCTCCGTCGAGATGTAACTTTAAACCGCAAACGGCAAGGGGTCCAAGGATGCTCCTATAGCATGACGGCCATTTTGTTCCCTCCGGTAGCAGGAGGTCGTACAGAAGGCAAGGAAGGAGGGGGGCTTTAGGTTGGTGCATTGTGGGGAAGCTTTTCAGGTGGAAAATTGCACTCCTTTCATATTGGCTGATGTCTATTTAGTGTGTGTGTGTGTGTATGCGTGTGTGTGTGTGTGTATGTGTGTGTGCTTTTCCTAGGGAACGATTCTCCCAGTTTCATTGGTTCTTCAGGGCGTCCTATCAGCCGTCCCCTGCCAGCTGGGCGTGTCTTCCACCCTGAGGGTGGACGGCCACAATCTGACCCTGGCGCTCGGCCAGACCTGCGGGCCCCCGGGACGGCTCTCCGGGACGCTCACGCACTCCTTCCCGGGCCTGATAACCCGCGGCCTGCCTGCCAGGAACACCATAGAGGCCTCCGCCCCTCCTGTCGGGGGATCCCCCCGCACGGGGGCTCTGCTGATCAGAGTTGGGGATTGTCGCATTGGGGGTCAAGCAGCGACGGAGGCCGGTGGAAACACACGGTGGCTCTGGGCTGTGGAGTCCGACTGCCCCTTCCTACAGGTCCAGTTTTGGAAATAAAAGAGTTACAGTTTGATAACTTACTGCTTGAACTGAGGGGAATTGTTTTCCCCCCAGTTCAAAGTGTGTTTAATAACGCACCGAGGTGATCGGCTCCCTTGTCCCCATCAGTGAGGCAGAGAGAGAGATATATTGTTATTGAAGATAGTAAAGCTGTATTGAAAATATTATATTGCTGTATTAAAAAATAAAATATTATTTCAAAATCTTGAAATAATCTCCCCCGATAAAGATCTCATGTGAAGAACCACCGGTCTACAGTGCGTCAACGTATAAATATAAATCCAATTTCTATGTATTAACCTAACGTTTGGTGTGTCACAGTAAGTGATTTGTTACATTTTTTAATTTTTTTAATGAATTCCTCATCTCATTGAATACCATTTGTTTATGACATAGTCCATCCATGCTGGTAGGGGAAACATTGTTTGTTGCCAACACCGCCACGCAGCGTAAAGGCATTGCGTGTTGCTTTTCCGTTCCCAGGGCCATGTGAACGGTTCAGTGGGGCACAACGCCCTGGGTACCTGGACAGCGGTCGTGGCCACTGGCCTGGAAGGCCGGGGGTCTCTCCTGAGGCTGAGTGCCAGGGCCAGCCCCGGGCTCGTGCTGGAGGGCCAACTCACCCACAACCTGACGGCTCTCGGCGACCTCCCGGCTCACAGCAGACTGCTGCTCACCAGCAGGGCTGGGGCACAGGGTCGCGATACCGAGGCTCTGCTGCACGTCGGGGACTGTGCCGTCAGAGCAACAGGGGCTGTCATGGCAAGCCACGGCCTGCAGGGGTCAGTGGTGTATCACGACAACTGCACAATGCTGCAGGTAGGATACAAAGTTCCCAGCTAGTTCATTCATAGATATCTGCTGACCATATTGAAGCCAGAACAGTCTACTTAAAATTCCAATTCAAATTAATTCCAACTAATTGGCTGGCATACTTTGTTGTCTAGTAAAATATGCCAGACATCTGCTGCATTATGGTGCTTGTATGCTTGTATTGCTAGGAGTGGGGTATTCCGACGAGGGTACAGGCCTCAGGGTCCATGGTCGCCTCTCAGACTGCCCTCATTTCTAAGGTTTCCATAGCAATAGACAATGGAGAACTTCTGGGTTTAATAACTATGACAAAAACAAAGGTACTTTTTGATTGTTTTGATGTTTTATTTTTTTGTTATAGCCAAATAATTCCCAATTTGAACTCGAATCTGAACAAAATCTGTAAAAGTGTGTATATTCTTTCAGGATAGAAATGAGGCTTCAGTCTATTTCAACCACTCTGTGCCCCTGCTAAAGAGGGCGGGCCTCCCCGCCAATGCTGCCATGGCGGTCAGCGCTGGCAACCATGGCAATGGCTTCTATCAATACAGTTTAAGCTGCAGTGCAGGGAATCAACAGGTATGATGCAATTGTTGATTGTTGATTGTTGCACATTGTAAACATGGACAGGGGGTTATGGGATTGTCAGGGCAAGGTCACAGAGCATAGCATATGCAATAAGTCAGATAAAACAAGACTTATGGACCTGTGAGTAACGACACCCATATGAACGGCTACTGTAAGAAGAACACACGGTGTAATGTTATGAATTCTGATTCTATTCACAGTTAACTGAAGACATAACGGTGACAAAGACTTTTGAGGTGGTCAAAGTGGAGAATATTTTTAGACACACGATGGACTATCTCCAGATGTTGGGGGTCCCCGACAACAACAGTGTCCAGGTGAGAACGTAATTGGTGGTGTTCAGCTGATTCAACTGTGAAGGATCAACCGATCCTGCATAACTAGGGTGCCTGCCTGAATGCGGTACAGTACATGTACACGCAAGGACAATTCTATTATTGTTTATATTAATATCAATTATATTTTTAGTATACAAGATGGAGAATTTTGTTGAAACATGACAGTTAAGTTAATGTCTTAAATAAGCAACACAGGTGTCAAAATATCATCCCATATCTTCCCATCAAGGCAGATATTACGTGTTTTCTTTTCCCTCCCAAATGTCAATGACTTACTATAAGTGTGTGGCTCTGTGTGTAGATAGAGTTTTCTGCTGGAGAGTGGAAGACCCTGGCGTTGTCCTGTCAGTTCGGAGTGGAGCGGGCAGGCTTAAGGCTACTATTGAAAAGCCTCCCCGTAACCACCGAGCTGAGAGGAACCGTGTGGCATAGATGGTCTTCCCTGCAGGAAAGGGGACTGCCACTCATTACAGAGGTATGATGAAATACGTAGATTCTTTAAAAGGGACTGTATGGTAAATGGAATCGAAAAGTAGAACATACCGTGGGCTCAAAAGTCTGAGTCCACCACTTAAGATCCATTCATTTTCAAACGAGTAAAACCTTTTTTTTCATATTGATTCCTTTAAAAAAGAAAGGAAATAAAGTGTAAACACAATGTCCTTAGTAGGGCTGAAACAAATTTTTTTCAGAATACATTTGTAGATTATTTCTTCGATTAATCTATGATTACTTTAGACAATAAAATGGCAGTGAAATAAGGTTAATAAGGCAAAAATTATGAAATTGACTTTCTTATAATCTTAAATTGTCTTGACTTGTGTTGAGACATCAAGTGTTTAGATTCATCAGTGACTTTGAGGAATGATGAAACCAATAGTGGTAAAGATAGAAAGATGTTAGCAGACTGGAGCAGGGCATGAGCATGGCAACTATGAGGGAGATGGAGGGAGAAGGTGAGAGAGAAAGGATGAAGAAGGGGAGAACCGAATAGACCTACCGCCCCTAGACATAAATATTGAGTACTGGTAATAGGATTTCTGATTGGGAAAGAGAAGTTCAAATGATGCTTTTGGATGCTTACTGTAAATTACTTACTGACTGCTTACTGATTTTATGTTGTTGTTTTTTTTACCATTCTAGGCACTTAGAATCTGCTCTAGCCGTATAAATATACATTGTTTTGATAACCGCCTTGTCTTTTATTTACTGACATACCAATCAATACCAATCGGCCGTGTTAACTGAAGCACTAACCCACAAAGTGTGTTAACTGTTATCATTCCTCTCCCAGGGCATGTGCTCTATTGGGGGGGTGTTGCCTCAGCTTCAGTCCAAGGCACAGCTTGTCATGGACGGCCACAAGCTGGCGGTCACTGGCTTGAACATCAGCGCTGCTGATGGTCATCTGGCGTTCCTGCTCTCTGTCCACCCAGCTGCCTTCTCTTTAACTCACAGGCTGCCAAGTATAGATGCTACATTGTCGGCCCAGTTCACAGGTAGGGGTGGCCAGTAATTATTGTTTGCAATCTGTAGCACAACACTGTCCACACGAGAGTTATGGTTGAATGGGCCACGCACGGGTTTTATTCCCAGTTTTCAGACACGCCTCAGGACTTCAACACGTCATAGTGTAATACTGCCAGGCTTAATGCTGCCTCCGTTTCCGTATATACCCTTGCAGGGCTTGGCTCTAGCCTGCGTCCGTTGGAGTGCTCCTGGCTCCCTCCTCTCCCCCAGCTGTGTTCACTCACTGCTTAAAAAGGGGGAGAGGTGATTAATAAAGGCCCGCACCTGTCCCCCCAGCGCCGTGAACCACACCTCCACACATTCCCTCCCACACACAGACAGGGCTAAACCACGCCCACACCTCCAAACAATCATATTGCAGGTACGACAAAGATATCGCCATGTTTCCAGTATCAAGTAGGCCATGCAGATGTTTTAACCAAAACTAAAATGTACTGTTTTGGCCCCATGTGTGACAATATTTCTGGATGTAACCAATCGTTTCTGACCTATCCTCCCACTCCCAGTCAGATAGCCAATGAAGTTAGTTGTATAAAAAACAAAAAACACCAACGGAATTTCTCTTCAAAATGACAGTTGGAAAATAACATTATATGAGGCCTTTCATTTTAGTTTATTAACAAAACTTGAGCACATGGGATAAGCAGCACATTTGCGTACTAACCCAGTCCTGTGATGACATGTTTTGAAGCCACCTCTTTTAACAGGTTGTGTTCCAGAATGAATACTGAGTACCTTAGTATGCTTACCGCTATGGCCAATATAAAAAGAACTATTCTAGAACATCTTGAAATCAGAGCCCGAAATAGTAATCTAGTGTACAGAATAAAACTACAATCCTACAATCCTGCCATGATAATAAAAGGCCTTGAAAACTACATTCATCCTTTTTTCATTTGTGGCGTACTTTGAATCAAGAACAAATCGATAAACATACTTATAATTGAGCTCGACACCTGGTTCTGCTACACTAAACCTAACAGTCATGCTTGGTGTGTCGACCGTTGGCGAGCACGTCCGCACATCTGGACCACACGAAGACCTGCAGGCGTTGCTATGGTGAAGTCCGTAAATAACCTATCCGCAACAACCAAACTCACATCCTCTCTGCAGGACCCTTACGGAGCCTTGCGGCGGATGTGCGCCTCAGGGATAGTCGCCTGCGCTTGGTGGGGGACGTCGGGGGCTGGGGGACCCCGGGCGGTTCCAGAGAGGCCCGGGTCACATTGAAGCACATGCTGCAAGCACAAACTAGCCCCGTATGGCAGGTGAATAGGGTCGCATGCTGCTACAAGCGCTACAAAAGCGTCACACTATGTGGGGGCATAAGAGATTGTAATGAATCTGCTAGCGGCAAGGCTGTGCGTTATGTTCCTATGAGCTTCATATGTCTTTGTGTGTAGGTGGAGGCTTGGGGCCGGCTAACGGACTCGCAGCTCAGGTGTTCTGTGGCTGTAAACCCTGAACTCAGCACCTCGCTAGCACTCATCATTCAGGGACACTATCTTCCTGAAAGGTGCACAAATGCACAAACACACATACACACACACACACTTATACTGTATACAAGGCTATCGCAGCGTTTACTATACTGTGAAGTTTGATTTACAAACAGTAAGAATAGTGAATAGTGGAATAGAATATGTAGGATGGTGTAAATTTTGAACGATGGGCTTTTTCTCGTCCAGCAAGGAGTTGATGTTGAAGGTGGTACAGAACGTTCCTCAGCTTTTGGTCTACTTACCTGTCCAGCTCAACGCCAGGTCTCAGGTGCGTGACACTATTTCTGATAAACAAACAAGAGACAGCGTCATTTAAGTGGCTTTGTACTTGTACCCATATTTCTTATTTTTTTCAGCAAGTGCAACAGTTCCATACGCTTGTTTAAAACTTGTTTATAGCGAAGCAAACCTGTCTTAATCTATTATTTGTGACGTTCACACTGCAGACTTCAGTGCTCAATTCTGATTGATTGCATTTTGGCTTCCCTTCACGTGCTCCCAGTCTATCTCAGATGTGACTTTAAGGTCCTTCTGCCTTTATAAGATGGACTGGCACCACCTCACCTACAGTATCAGAACTAGCTGGACCATATGTACTGTAGCGGCTTTGACATGGATGTAATGTACAGTCACATAGTCAAGATACACACATGTGACAGTTTATTCTCTTTATATTACTCTCTATATAACATATCACTAGTCATGTCATTTCATTTATTTTCCTGTATATTACTCAGTAATATAAGTAATGTGAATCATTATGTAATTGACAGCATGTTATTACCAATTGTTTTGTTGGCCACGTCGGTTAAGAGCTTTAGCATTACATGCTAACACACCACAGGATACATTGAAAATATGAGCCTGCATTCAATGGGTGGTAGTGGAGTAGACTATTACATACAATCTGCAACATGCAATGGAGACATGTTCTCAGCCCTTCATCTGTGGGTTATTATCAAACCCGAATGCTTCCTGTGGTTCAATTTCCCCTGTCCCCCTTAAGTCCTTAAAGAGCTTACGCTCTAAGAGACCTCCAGGGCTCCACGGGGGATGTTGGAGTCAATGCATGATTTGGGGATAGGGGCTTAGGCTGTGAGTGTAATTTCCTTTTAAGTCATGTATAGCGGTTTTCAAAGTGGCTGTGAGAGGAAATGACTGGACGAGGGCCTGCTGAGAGAGATGTAGCTTGTTTTCCAAACGCTTCATCTTGAGGAGCCGGGTTATTTTAGGGTGGTTCTTTTTTGGTTATTTTTTTTTGATGTGGCGCGCTTCCTCCTATGCGATTGTGACAACATCTTTAAAACATTTTCTTTCAGTTTAACCAGTCCCGCTCCAGCATGGGAGGCATGGTGGAGCTGGTGTCGGGCCGCAGGAAGCTGTGGGCTCTAGGGGAGCTGGTTGTCACAGAGAGCGGCTACAGACAGGCCTTGGAGCTCAACCACACCTACACACAGGTATTTCTAGAGTAAGCATGGCTTTCACTTGCCAACTTTAAAAACACTGGAAGCGGTTCACACTTTTTGAACCCCAGAGCAGTTGTTTCTCAAACTTTTTTGGCTTCTTTCCACCTTTCAGTTATTTTCCAAGCCCAGTACCCCTTTACCAAACTTTTTTTTACTGTGAGAAAAGAACATAAATGCAAGATTTAATGAGTATCACATTTTAAAGGTTGCATAAATGCTCCAAAAATACACAGCAATACTACAATAAGTAACATTTAGATGGCTCCACTGCTCTATTTTCACTTCTTATTGTATAGGCCTATTAATATACAAATTATTGTGAGAAACATTGGTACTGTTTTTATAGTTTTCTCTCATGTACACCCTCTGACACTAGATATACAAATTCATCTTTATTTGATCAATGTCATACCAAATATTGTTCATGCTTCTTCTGTAATTGGTTTTGGCTGCTAGCTGAAGCCGCTTCCCAGGGCTGTAGCCATAAGAACTGTGTACGAGACTGGAAACTGGAGCCATTGGCTCCAACATGATGCTGTGTGGGGCCACCAGGAGTTCAGCCTGGCTGCCCTGTACGCCTCGCCCCCGGCGCTGGACTTGGGGAACCGCACACTGAAGAGTAGGCTACCCCACTCACGCCGCCGCCGTCGGCACCTGCGAAGCCTTTCAAACACCCGTCCCCACAGTATGGTGTGCTCATTCTCTTGCGCTGTTCTCCCCCTCTCGTCCACATAGTTCAGATCACCTCCGCCCCCCGATGGAGCCGCTTCGAGGTGAACCTGGAGCGCTCCCTGCACGCTCGGCTGGACAGTGTTCTGATGGGCTGGACCAGGCATGGCCAAGTAGAGCGGGTTAGAACATAGATACAGTCTGTTGCTGCTTACTGAGACTTAGTGAAAGCTACGGTGCGGCCAAGTCCATAGAGATCAACCATTATCCACCTGAATGGTCAAACCGGAGATGAATCAACAGCAAGCACTATTTAGACACTAGCCATATTAGCAGTGCCCTATCAACTGTGGCTAACCACATTAGACATATTAGACAGCAGTGCCCTATCAAAGTATTCTCATTGTTTCTCCTGTTTGTGCCTTTCCCTCATCTTGGTTTAGACGTGCGTTGTGCATGTGTTTAAAGAGGGAAACAATGCAATTTAAGGGAACACCTACAGTAAGATAAGGGGTCACCGAGAAACGGATGTCTAGGTGCGACGTTCACCTAGACATCCGTTTCTAGCTCAGGCTGCAGGACCTCTTCCAGTGATCAAAAAGCAGGGTGTGCGTTCATCAATGCAATAAAGAGGTCCAGACTGCAGCTCTAATCTGACTGGCCGGTGGGTCTCCAGGTCACGGCTGTCAGCCTGTGGCGGGGGTCAGCGGACAAGAGCGAGACCGTGGTGGAGCTGAAGCAGCCCTTCACCCCCACCCTCTCCCGCGTTTCCCTCCACAGCTCCTCGCACGCCCCGCGCACCCAGCCAAGCAGCAGCCACGAGGTACGAGCCTCACACCCGCCCAGAACACACCCGCCCAACAGCCCCCTGAGAGGCCACAGCTTCCTGCTAGTGGTCGCCAGACAATTCAGGGGATGAATTAGGTCTCCAACCCTTCTAGGCCCCTTCTAGGCCCCTCCTAGCCCCCCCCTTCAACCCCCCCACTGTCCTAGACCCATGTGGGCATTGTGTAGTTTAGGTTCAGGCATTTTAACTGACCAGACATCCCAGTGTACACTCTATTTCCAGTGTACATGATGTCTTTAAACTGCTCAGACTGCCGGCGTAAGCTGGGGCTGTAGCGATACAGTGCTGGCTATCCCTCTGTTAACGCCGTCTTACTGTCACCTGCACCCAGACCCATCTGTCCTGGGAAACCAGAGCGACGCCCGTCAATGTCTCCTTTACACTGATCAAACAGTGGCCGGACAGCTCCAGCAGGGGGCAGGCGTGTGCACTGTTCTCATCCGGACAGGTAGGCTTATTGTTCAGGATTGGAAACCCTTTACAGCAAGTGCCACTGTGAATTTTCTAATGTGTGTGTGTGTGTGTGTCTGTGTGTGTGTCTTGTTGTTTGTGTGCGTGCGTTTGCATAGACAGTAGTGTCTTCTCTTAAAGGTTGTGTCTCAGTAGCCCAGGAAGGAAACTCGTATTCCCAGAATGCTGAGCTGCAATGGGACAGCCGGAGTGTCAAACAAGCCATGAAGTACCAGGTACGAGAGTACACGCGTTTCACGTGACATGACAGTCCAGTGTCTAGTCAGTTACTTATGGAGGTCCTGGGAGCTCTTGTCTTTTTATTGCTGTAACTGAACCCCACATTTCCAAGCTAATCTTACCAATATAATGGTGTGCCTTCCATAAGACCATTAGGCCGCCTAAATCCCAAGGGCTGATGGTGTGTGTCTGTGTGTGATCTGCACACAGTTGGCTGTTCTCAAGACCCACTTCTGTCTGTTGACCTATTTTTCTATATTTTGTTCCTCAAATAGGGTTTTTGTGATTGCCGTACTCTGTAACTGTTAGAAAAGGGCTATGCAAAAACTGCGGCTGTAGGAGGATGGTTATAGAGAGGAAATGAGCCTACGAGCGCTACAGGGGGAGATCACGTCTGTGGGTTTTCAAATAGCTGGGTATGTTTTGTGTCCAGAGGGGTCCAAAAGGAGTGCATACCTTCCAGATTAACGTAGGGCTGGAGAACCCGTCTCTGGCTCCTTGTACGTCGCACAGTCTCCTAGCCAAGGTCCAAACCAACCTACGGGACCGCTTGGAGCACACAGTACTGCTGGGCCTCTGCCCTCCCCAGCCCGTAGGTCCACAGACGCACGTGAATATTTCACTGGTTCTTATTTTTGTGTGTGTTTTTTAAGATGTGAGCTAATCATTGATTGATTAACCTTGCGACACTTTATGAGACTCTTCGGGTTATTCGCTGTTCTCCTGCCGTCTCTCAGGGTCTGTCGTGGTCGGGGTCCCACAGAGTGAACTCGGGAGAGGAGCTGTTTTTTACGCAGACCCACTTCTCGGTAACGGGGCGGCCCCACCAGTGCAGCCTCACCCTGGCGCTCACCAACTCCTCCAGCGCTTACACCACCAATATATCCCTTTTTACCGAGGTAACTTAAAAGGATCTAGTCAACGTTTACTACCAGAATTAGTTATGTTTGTCAAGGGAAAGAGAAATGAAAAGTAATACACAGACATAAGGAATAAGGAAATTTTGATCTATATGAGAAAATTCCCTTTGTGTAGATCCGTTTTTGTTTCAGACATTCTCCTTATTTCACGTGTTTGTTTGTTTTTTCTCCATTTATTTGTTTAAACCATTGGATGTCTGTAGTTTATAGTTCCCACTTGCTAGCTAAATGCACTCCATTACATCTGTCCGCAGCAAGATTGTGTTTATTTGGCAAGCATCTGACTTCTCCAAACAAATGTATGACACAATTGTTTTCAATGCCATAACCGCGGAGGAATAGCATACATGGTAGGCCAATGGTAGGCCACAGTTCACTGTGTTTGCAGCTATGTTGCTCTGACATCAGGTTTATTTATCTTGGGCCAGAGTAATCTCCGACATTTCTGAGTAGGAGGTTAGATTTTTCCCTGTGGTTACTTCAATGGAATTATCTTGGTTGCTCATTAAAAAAAGAAACTTACAATAAACAAACAAAAATGTTTTATAATATCCTATCCTATTGAAGGTGGCCCCCTAAATCCTGTATCTTTCAGGAAAATATATCCAAGCAAAATAAACCCGATAGCTTTATTTTTTCAGATGAACAAAATGTACTTTTACTTTATACATTTAGTACATTCAGTATCATACATAGTTTCGATACCTATCAGTACCCTTAATGCCTTTTAAGTAGTCTTGTAATAGGTTTCACTAGACAAATTTTCCAGCCCAGCATATTTTTTTATTTTACATCATTATGAATTTTCATTACCTTTCCCACCCCGGGGCAAAACCAAATGTAGTAATATCGATATCGGTAGTGGCTCATTGTTCCGTCTGTGTATGAGCTACGATCACGCCGGCTTCAGGGCTTGCAGTGACATACCCTGTTAACGTATCTCCTGTGTGCTCCACAGGCTAGTTTTGCTAACTGGAGCGTGGAAGTCGGGGCCAGCGCTTTGTCTTCCATCCACCGCTCCCGGCTCCAGCTTCAGGCCACGTTAGACAGCATGGAGAACATCTGGCTGAAGGGGGCGATAGAGAGCGGCTGTCTCCTCTCCGCAGCCGGTTATATGAGCGGTAAACACAAGTCAGCGATGTAATACGAGCCTTATGTGTGTGCGTGTGTTGTGTTTTGAGCAAATGTTGCCGTTCTCTGCTTCCGCGTGTAAGGTCAAGGGCCCGCGGAGGAGCTCACTTTAGCAGCGTGTCTGGAGGCCAGTCGCAGGTGGAGCCTGGCTCTACAGAGGCGAGAGGGTAGAGCCAGGCCTGAAGCGATTGGCACCGTCTCCATGGGAACAACCAAGCAGAGCCTAACGCTGAGCGCTCAAGGCTGTTCAGACAGCCTGTTTGCAGTGGAGGTAAGGCAGATATAAACCTCTATTATTACAACAGGAAATAAATTGCGATGCCAGTTGTGTAACACATTTTGCTACCATATGTTTCCAAAAGGAGCGAGTCCAGCATTTAAGCTCCCACATAAGGAGTAAGTTGTCGGAGAGAGTTAAGACATTGCAGCAGCTCTTCACTGAAGTCAGACATCAGGTAAACCCAATGGACAATGTCGAAGACCACCGTTGTTTTACCAGAAATGGTAAAAATGTCAGGTATCATCATAATTGAATACTGCTAACATTGCCCATGAATATGCTCGTTGGTCCTCTAGTACTTTCCTATGTGATGAGCTATTAAATTAGACCTACAGCAGTACAATTGCTGATGGCTGTCTCTGCTTCACGCGTTCCCCACAGGCCAGAGACAGCCCATTCCTCCAGGAGCTGAGCTCTGCGGCGCTCCTGCTCGCCCAGAGAGCAGGAGCGCCGCTGGGCCAGAGGGACCGCGGGCCGTGGGCCCTGTGGCGGAGCAGCCGCCTGCGTCACGCGCTGACCGACGGCCTGCCCGGCTTCCTCAGCGCGCTGCAGCACGCCTCCCAGCTGGGAAGACAGGAGCTCAGGAGTGAGTCTGAGCCGGGTGGGGGAGTCAATTCAGTTGTCAATTACTCGTGAAATCACACAGGGCCCGGAGACAGAGAGAGAGAGGGAGGGAGGGAGAGAGAGAGAGAGACAGAGAGGGAGAGAGAGAGGGAGGGAGAGAGAGAGAGAGAGAGAGAGAGAGAGAGAGAGAGAGAGAGACACACACAAGAGAAAGACAATGTAATACGAG
>JAOEHI010053004.1:0-15809 GCA_025447815.1 Percopsis transmontana | reverse complement strand
TTTCTTTCCCATTCTGACATTCAGTTTGGAGTTCAGGAGATTGTCTTGACCAGGACCACACCCCTAAATGCATTGAAACAGGTGTTCCTAATAATCCTTTAGGTGAGTGTATATAAATATTTCACAATGAAGGTGCGTAATGATACTAGATTTTAAACACTAGTCCTTTAACCATTAAAAGCCAGTAGGTGGCAAATACACTGGTTACATACATGACTCTGCTCGCCTGCGTCCCATGTCTTTGAAGACTGAGATGATGCGCACCATGGCTCGGAGAATTCCCCAGCGAAACAGCGCTACTGGACTGGACCCAACCAACCCCCGGACGAAGGCCCGTTCACTGCTCCGCAGCAGTGAAACAATGTCAGGGCGCATGTGGTCCATGTTCTTCTCTCGGAAACCCTAAACAACAAGAAATAATAATGTTAGCCAGTGTCTCACTTCCCATCTACAATGTTACACGTGTGCATACCTAAATTATTTACAGTATAAACATACTGACCAAATCTGAGGCCTTTGAGGGTTAATTCCCTTGCTCAAGGGCACAGAACAGTTAATGATCTTTATTTCCATATTTTCTCTCCTAGTCCAGAGAAAACTCAAACTAAAAACCTTCTCTAACCTTTAAACTTTTAAAAGGTTAGGTTTTTAGTTTTCTCTGGACTAGGAGCATTCAACTTTATCTTTTCACCACATGAAGACAGTGCTTTAGTTTAAAGTTTAAAGCACTGTCTTCATGTGGTGAAAAGATAAAGTTGAATGCTGAATTATAAATATCCCACCTTGATGTGATACTTGACTTTACCAGCATAGTGCCGAATGATAAAGGCTGGTTCCTTCACTGCAGTGGGTACAAAACAGGGATTGTCTCGATGTTGCTGCTTAAACTTGTCCAACAGAGTGTTGTCAGTTGTCTGAGGGAGGCTAGGATATTAAAAAAAACAAATTGCGAATGTGCCATTGTCAATTAAAAGTGACATAAATGTGTTAACTTGTGTTAGATATATTTTGGTTCGTTTTGGTTTAGATATATTTTGGTTCGTTTTCGACCACCCTAACATTTCTTGCATGTGACATGTTTACCATGATATTAATTCTCCAACATTTGTTAAAACATTAAGTTTTGACTTTTGATAAAACATGTGGATAACATTGGTACGGCCTAAAAAACAACAACAAAGAAGAAAACATCCTGCCAGGTGATGGCAGATGATGCACCTACTTGCTCTCCTCATCCAGCAGGTGAAACAGTCCTGTTGGTTTGTTGCTGATCATTTGAATGCAGCCCACGTTGTCAGTGTAGTCAATGTTATGCCATGTAATGCCCTCTTGAATGTACTCTTTCTGGAACATACAATATAGTTAGAATGACTATTACAATATTTATCAAGAAGAACAAGACACTGGACAAGTCATGACCCTCGATCATAACTCAAGAGCAAATCTGTTGGAATATAATGGTTTAGCTCACGTACCTGCTTAAGCTTGAAGATGTGATGGTTAAAATAACACTGTAACTTCTCATTGGCATAATTGATGCAAAACTGCTCGAAGCTGTTGGTCTTAAAGACCTCAAACCCAAAGATATCCAGGATGCCAATGGACAAACACTACAAAAAACAGCAGAGCAGGACACTGTATAAAGAAACATTTCACCAAACAGTTCTTTTTTTGTCGTCTACTGCAGAGGTGAAATGCAATGCAATGTCATTCAGCAACGTTGGAGAATTGAGCAACAATTTGAAAAAATAAAATGACTTCAGTTATCTATGTAAATATGACACTGCCTGTACAGTTTTTGCTCATTCTTGTTCAATTTTCCTACTGCACCTTTATTGAGCAACATGAAATGATGTACAACACGATAATACCTTATTTAGAAGGGAATCTAAAACCACCGCTTATATCTCAACCTCCTGAAAGTTATATTGCATTTCCAACTTTTGCGCCATGATTCCGCCGATTGGTGCAGCGCGGAACTACTGTACAAGACTTACAGAGACGGACTCCTCCATATCTCTCCTGTTGAGCATCGCGTGGTTTATGTGCAGGACGATCCAGTCAAACAGAGCGTTGTACAAAGACTTGGCCATGGAGTCTCGGGCTGTGGTGGCCTGAAGCCAGAGTAAGACATCAAAAGTCTTGAGTGAACTCTTATCAATGTACTGAGTAAATTCATTTAAGAGTTCTCTGGGACCCTACCTCTTTTAGTGTGTACTGCAACACTAGTGTATCGTTGGAGGTCACTGCTCTCCTCTTAGTCAGAGCATTGACAAGGAGATCATTCTTTACCTACAAAAAAGGTAAAAAGACAATTTAATGTTCTATAATCTGGTTGTGTGGGGGGTGTCACAAGAGGTCATCAAATATTGATGAGAGTCCATGTTATGCAGTCCAGACAACACATTGTAGAGTGGGTACAGAGTTTTCGGATGGGCTTTATACTACCTGCAACAGTTCAGACAGTGTGGACAAGACGCCCGCTGGTCCGGCCTTCAGCACCTGACTGTCCTCTGACAGCGTGTAGGTCACGTTACCCAGGTACAGGATGGCAGACAGGATGGAGAATATCCTGCATTGTAAGCATACAGGCACGCAAAGTTACTGCTGTTCCTATTATCATACATAGTATACTGAATTGTAGAATGAGTATACTTAGCAGTAGTAGTGATTGCTGACATATTTGTTAAAAATTTCTCCTGCCTAGCTTGACAAGTCCTATCCTGCCACCATAGCAGAGGAGACATTCCTGGAGAGCACTCATTTACTGCTTCTGTGTGTTCTCCACATTTCTAATGGAGAAGTGTAACACCTAAAGGATGTGCCCTTATTGTACACAATGCTTAAAAACAGTGTCATACACTGCTATATATAGTGTTAACAGGCCTGGTTCAAATATTACTGACAGTCATTTCTAATGTTTTTAAAACACTACTAAAAAAAGTACACTCCCTGCACACTAGAACCGCATCAAAACAGTGCATGTGTCTTTTGGAGGAGGCCTGGAGAACAATTAGCACTAAGGAGGATTAGTAGAGAGTCTACAAGGGGAGTAGTAGAGAGGAGTGCATGTTGGTCAGGTCAGAGTTTCTAACAACGTTTTTATAACACTGGTTTCGGTGTCCTGTGTCATGTTATTCTGTCTGTCTGTCTTTGAAGGCCGTGCTACATTGGTGACAAACCCCTTAGTTAAACCATCACTAATTGTTTACATTCATTGTTTACTCACCCAAGGTCTGACACACAGTACAAATGTGACAGTTCACAGCCAGAGACAAAGGGATGTTTCACCAAACATCGTGCCCACATCCTCCGTCTATCTGCTGTTGCAGGTTGCCCGATGTTGCAGAGAGGCAACAAGTGGCTCAGAGCTGCAGTGTATTAACATCAAACCCATACGTACTGTTTTTTGGTGGACGCCAGGAAGCCCACCATCTCCATAGCTTGATGGAGCCTCTTGTATTCATGCCTAAGGGTCTCCTCGTCTTCCAAATGGACATCTTCCTGTAGAATGTCCAAAGAAAGAGGGTAAAATGATATACAGGGAGATAATATAATAACATAATTGGTGCTTAATACATTTCTTCACACTCAACCAACAAACCATTGTAAGTGTAACCCTGTGTGTACAGCAGTGCCTTTAGAGAATAAAATATGAATATATACAGAGTTGTATACGATAACAAATAGCTAGCTAGGGCACATTGTCTTGTATCACATACATTTCTATAAACAGTTGCGCCAATGTTTTCTCTATTCCTGTATTTAGCATAAAAGATCTGATATTAACTTTTTACCCCTGACTGCAGTTATACCAATATACTTTGCTGCTGTGGTGATTACATTTCACCCCCAATGGTGCTCACCTTGGTTTAATAGTACAAGGGACATTTACTGCAATTTCTGTGGGTTTAAATGACTCCCAAAGCGTGAGGTTCTACAGTACCTGCTGGAGGTAGAGGTAATTTTGTGGCTGTAGCAGATGAAACTCCACCTGCTCTTCTCTGGACGCACCCACCAGCAGATAGTAAAACACGTGATAGTTCCTAATGGCCAGAGGTCACAGAAAGACAACCAGCCAATCAGAGCATGGATATATAAATATAAAACCAATGAAGATGCTGATCCACATACGAGTAAAATAAATATGAAAAAAAAAAATGTCAAGGGAAGCATGTAATGTCGGGAGTCGCATGCAGGGGTGGTGCTCCTCCTCCTCGTTGTACCTCGCCGGGCTACTAACCACCGGCCTGCAGCCGTCCAAACATCCAGCGCACCCAAGCTACACACCAGACTTTCATTCATCAATCATTCCCATTGCTTTCACCCGTTGTCTTGTGTGGGTATATATATATATATATGTTTGGGCTTGTGTAGGATGTGTTGTTGGTTGCAATTTGTCTTCGACAACGTTAGCGTTTCTGTTTATTAAATTGTTGTTAATTGTCAAATCGCTTCTCCGTGGGCGTTTATGGTTTTGTTTGTGATTCAGTGTTCAGTGTTCTCCTTCATTTGCACTTACTTTACTTTTTTGTAACTTATGTTTAAGTGTTAGAAGCAGTTCTTGTTTATACCTTTCACTCTTATCTCTGACAACCAGACGACACTTTTCAAGCAGGTACTTCTTAATTACTGCCCTGTAAGAAAAAACAGATAGAAACAAGAATGACAGACATTTACAGGAAATTAAAAACAATTGGGTTTTTTTTGCCAGAAGGGGTAGGTAATTCTTTAACAGATTTCAAAACAAACTTGTGCCCATCATGAATTAGCACAATGTAGCACCTCCAACGAGCCCACTCACACTCAGGTAGCCTGTTTTCGCAGTCGTTTTAGGGGCAGGGAAAACTGCGGGGATGGCTGAAACAATTTGGGCCGAAATATAAACAAGAGAGTAGTAAATAACAAAGTGGCGGATGGCGTAAGGTTTTTGAAGTAGGACACCAGTCCTCAATGATATCTTCTGATAGCAGGTTAACATAAGAGGATTTGAACATGTAAAATATTCTTAAAAAAATGAAATAAAGACTCTACACAATAAAACATGGCAATAAAATTCCGACGGCTCCAAAGACCAGCATTTTAGTGTTAGCAGTTTAGTGAGAAACATAAAGTGCCTCACCCTCTGACAACACCACTTGTCAGATAGTGAAGTTGGATGAATTTTCCAAAGCGACTGGAGTTGTTGTTTTGAGCAGTCTTAGCGTTGCCAAAAGCCTGTTTAAACACAAAAAAAAAAAAAAACTGGTTAAATAACCGAAGATATGTTCCTAAAATAGTCGGCACACATAAGTACTAATTCCACTACAGTAGTCATCTAATTTAGTGATTTAAAAGTGCTGTAGGTAAGATTTGAGAGATATAAATTTTGTGTAATATGTTAGAAATGCCATAGACAATAAGGGCCTCTTTTCCCTGATTGGTCCGGCAATGGGTTTATTTTTTTGTGGTTTTAAATGTAGCCAAAATGTCTTAATCGTTTTGCTACCTGAAATTCTTATAAGCAATTGTTTTTTCATGAGCATAATGACGTCAGCCTATCATTTAATAATCTTTACCAGTCTGCTGTGAAATGGGTTCCCATCGTTTCCAGCCTGGCAAAGGATTAGTATGCTTAACACTGAGATTGGCAACGTTATTATACTAGGTAACAATAGAATTAGCAAATTGAAACAAATACCCTAGAGATGATAATGTGATGAATGATAAATAATAATCTCATCCAGTCTGAATGTTAGTAGCATTTTGACAGTGTGAAATTTCAACATCAGCATCTAAGGGGCCTTATTTTTCGTTCGTTCTGTCCTGACAAGCCTACATACTGAGATGGTTTTATCGCTGGGAGAAAGAAAGAAAGAAAGGAAGAAAGAAAAGTTCCTGGCCTGTCCCGACATGTTCATGTTTCTCTTCGCTCTCTCAAAGCCAACACCCCAACCTATATTGTGAAGCTCAAAATTCAGTTTCCTCAATTCCAATTAAAGGCATGCTTGCAGTATTCAAATTTGAGAAAGGTGCAATCTTCCAGTTATTTTATTTTCTTGATTAGAGATAAACACGTAACAGATGACATGAAATTACCACTGATTAGCTATACCTGGGGCACAGCAAAGATAAAAACAATTCAATACCAACGCAAAAATAAAACTTCCTTCCCCCAGTTGTGCAAATGTTCGCAAGAGCAAGTGAAAGGGTGACTGGGATCAGTCAATGGGTAAATACCTTTAAGTGGAACATTTAAAAAAAAAAAAAAACCTGTCAGACTTGTTCACATGGGAGAGAAAGAATCCATACTTAGAAGCACTTTGAAGGACGGGCCATGGAAGAGGTGTGGTCGCTGACAAACTGGGTCACAGTCCATTGTGTAAAAAAGGTTATAATAGGTACTTCTGATAAACCAAGCATTTCTGCTCTGGCTCTAAAGACTGATACCATTTGTTACAGTACACAATAGACTGTTTGCCTCTATATGAAAACCACCCTGGTGGTTGGAACATGTTATAGTAAATAGGTGATTAGAACCATAATGCTACCAATAGTATTCAGGGATGAACTCATATGCTTTAAAAATGCAAATGTTGAGAAATAATAATAATAATAATAATAAGTAAATGGTGAAGTTGACCACCCCCTTTTGATTCTCTAGCCTTTCTTGCTGTAAGCACCAAAGAAAGGCCTCTAGAAATCAGAAAATCACTGTAATTTAATCAATAACTGAGAACTATAGCTCTGTCTCAAGAATGAGTAAGCTCCTGCTTTTGAGTCTGCTTTCTCTGCGTGATAGATATGATAATAGGTTATTTGATACTTAATGTCTTCTTGTCATACATACTGTTAGTTTGACACACACTGAACCTTTTTAGGCCTGAGGACAACAAAGCAAATGTTAAGTCCCGTTACTCATTGACACATTACTGAAATAACCAAACAAGGAAAATAGAAAAATCCTTTAAGCGAACGTCCATACAGTTACTGTATGTCACTGAAGAAGGACTTTATGGATCCCCTGATAATATTAAACTATAAAGTAACCAAACTGAAAAAAATACAACTTATTATATTTAAAAACACAAAACCATAACCAACACGAACCATAATCAAGCAAATAGGAAACTACAGTTTTGATATTTGGTTTGCTAATATTAATAAATAACGTTTATTACATTTGATCACACAGTGTTTTATTCATCTATCAGTTAAGATATCTCCATTAGAAGTTGTTGGTGTAACTGTGATTTAAGTGTACAGCACTGTATCAAATTAATGTTTTAGTGTGGGACGTGCAAACAGTAGCTGGTGGCTTTGTCTGTCATGACTTTCCTTTCCTGCTTAACAGAGCAAATATAGAAAACAATAACGATTAGGTTGGCATTTTCGATGCTTGGGTAGATTTGTTCCGTTAGTAGACGTGATACTCTTTCCTGGAACAAAAGAGGAGATTTGCTTAAAATGTGTAACCCTGAATTCAAATGGCATCAGTATTCAAACCATCAAGCTAAGCTCAATCCTATAGGCAACATTTGGCAGGGTACATAAACTGTTACGTCTTTAAATAAAAAGATATGCAAGAGGTAAATCAAGTACACAATCCATCATCCTTCTAGTTATCATCGTGTCTGTTGTCTAAGTCAATGTATGTCATGGTCAGAGGAAGTAAGCACACTTTCAGCCAGTAATGTCCTAGCTTTCAAAGATTGTTAACAAGCGTTAAAGAGAAACTCCTCAATTTGTGTCCCCCAAATTACACTTGTGGTTGAAACAAGTGCTCTTACAGCTGGCTGCACTTTCATGGACAATTGTGTTTCAAAATTTAAACAGTGAGCTGGGGCAGAAATTTGAGTTTCTAGGGGGAGCTATACTCAATCGAGGAGTGAACCTTTAAAAAGAGACGAGTTATGTTTGCAGAAATGGGTCAAATAAACTACACACAAAAAGTAAGGAAATTTGTGTTTGGTAGATTATTTCTTTGTTGTAATGCTTCTTGGCAATAATTCTTATACCATTGGAAAGCTGTTTGGCATTGTCCGAGAAGATTTGGCCAATTTTTCATTGCCGCAACCCACATACTCAGCTCTGCTGCTCATCCCACAAACGCATGTTCCTTAAAAATGTGGCACCATTTAAAAAAAGGAAAATAATCAGGCTTTCCAATGGTATAATATTTATTGCCAAGAAGCATTGTTACAACAAAGAAATAATCTACCAAACACCAATTTCCTTACTTTTTGTGCGTAGTTTAGATGTCGAAGAGGGAAAATTATTTAGTGCCACAATAATTTTCTGCCTAAAACTTGGATGCTGCCCCTAATTTGGAAGATGTTTAAATATGATATAGCAAACTAACCATATTCTTCAACTCCCTGTTGAAGAGGCAGCAGTTTTGCCTAGTTTTGAGGATGGTAGGGGTTATGTTTTACTTACAAGTAGAAAGACTTGTGGGATTAAACCCAGAACCTTCTAGATGAGAGACAACTTTAATGTCATCCTACCCCAAGTAGATGTATTTAACAGTGCATGACTTTGAGTGTCACAATTTAAACTACAGTATGATGTTATTCACTCCATAAAGCCATAAACACTCCTAAGGCTACATATTTAGATAAATATATAAATAAAATTGTATTTATTTTTATATATATACACACACACAATTAAATTTTTTGACAGTACCAGTCAAAAGTTTGAAGTGAATGGGAATATATATATTAAAGTTTACACTGTTGACAATGGTTTCTGCCAGCAATTTAAGGGTTTTAATAGGTAGACGGCTCTGTATCAGTGACCTACCTCTAGAACAGGTCCTGCCCCAAGAATGGTTCGCTCCATTCCGCTGCAGTAGTGCTTCTGGCTTAGAGCAGTTAGGCAGTGGATAATATAGCTGGTGCTTTCTGTCTTCCCAGAGCCGCTCTCTCCGGATATAACGATGCATTGGTTGACCTGCTTGTTAAGCATGGCATGGTAGGACATTCCCGCTATAGCAAATATATGAGGACTCAATTTCCCCATCGGTTGCTTCTCGTACATCTTGACGTACTTTGGGTTGTAGTACATGGGGAAGAACTTAAAAGGGTTGACAGCGATGAGAATGTTGCTAGCATACGTGTAAATGTTATGCTTGTAGAAACGTTGTTGTAAGGCCTCCAGAATAGTGTCCTCGGTCAAGGTGGGGAGGTGGCAGAGGTCATTGGTGTTTTCTTCACAGTCTGTCAACTGGGGGCCTCCTTCCTGGACCGGGTTCTGGAGGATAAAGTGGTAGCCCTGACACTGAGGGTGATATTTACGGGCGTTCACCGGCCACAGCAGGAGTCTCTGTACCGGCTGGTCCCAAGCCTCCAGCACACTCTCCTTTTCTCCGTTCTCCTTAATCTCCAGCAAGCGGTAAGCCAGGCTCGTATCCAGGCCTAAAGCAGCCACTGCATTCTGTATGACAGTGGCCGCGGTGTCCCCACCACTGACCTGAAGGGTAAAGCACACAGCTGTGTCCTGGTCCAGCCTGGGGTAGATCTGCAGAACATAGCCCTGTCCATCATGATCAGGACTCCCAGCTCCATCCGTAGCGCTCATCCTGAGAGACACAGGCAGGCTTAAGCATACCTCTTTGCCCCCTCCCCCTTAACGTGCACCCGCTGAAGAACGGTAGCCAAACGATAGTGTGAGAAACTGTCATAATAAAACTGTAAGCGAACAGTTCAAACCTTGAAACACAAAGTTTGAATGGAGGGCATAGGCCACAGCACGATATCTTAGAATAGCTACGCGAAACGTGTGTATAGGCCTACTTACTCAAAACTTCAGTAGGCCTATTAGGCTACTGAAAAGCTATATGACACAGACAAATATAGAAAAACATGTACCCTATCATAAGAACGTAACTTTACCTCCCATTAATAACAACAAACACACAAAAATATAGACATCGCAGATAAATAGCCTAACACACACACATACAGTAGGCCAACAATATATCGGCTATAAATTTCCCATAATTCCAATCCTATAGTAACAATCAAATTTGATTCACATAACGTTAAAATTCCCAGTTACCATTACAACATATAAATAAATCCTTACCTGCTAAGGAAGATAATTCATTTAATTTCTGAAACTAAAAACATTGTTGACATTGACAAGGAAATCATTTGCACCACCAGCATTCCCAACAGTTTAAACAGGCGTTCACCTGCGCTTCCCAAAACGTGAAAAAACGTGTTCAGAAAACACTTCCTAATATATACGATGCAAACGTAAACCCTCAGCGATTAGATACGGTTTACTCTAATCAGAGCAAATGTGTGTCTGACGTTTCCGCGTCCAGTGAATCAGGTCGATCAGTTGGCTTACTTCCTAGATTTCTTGACGCACTTTGTCGATGAAGTGGAAATAAGTGGAATTTCCCTTCGCTCAACAGAATGATGTTTTCTGCAGACCTAGCCTCTGCTACGTAGCCTAAGCACAAAGTAAAATTTGACTTACACAGTATCGCGAGAGATAAAACATATCTTACAAAAGTGTTGTTAATAATTGTGGAGCCTTTTAGTTTAACTTTTATACATTATGTGAGATGTATGAGCGTTGAGCACTCTCTAGTGGACATTTGGGATATTACCACAATGCCCAACTAATTCACAGATTAAGATTCTAAATTTCACAGAGACTAAATGATCAACTCTGTGAAGTATAATTACCACTTTTACCAGCAATCATTTTGCGTTGCTACTGATTAGCTCAAAACAGCATACTGTAAGTGTGTCAGTCAGTAACTATCCCCCTGTGTTGCCGTTTCTGCTGGTTATCCTATGGCAGTGTTTAGGGAAGGATACGCTCTTGATTAGTGTGGTCGACTGCCAACCGAAAGATTTTGGCTTCAGTGCCCGACCCATTGGCGTCGCCAGGTAATTTTTCCGGGGCTTCAGCGCCGAATGTTTTGACTGTAGACACGAATGTAGTTATAAATGTACGCAACACAAAGTTTAGGTGCAGTTCAACAACAAATATTTTCTGCAGGAATATGCAATAATGTTCATACCGCAGCCTGTCTCACGGGTCTGCGAAGAGCGCAATAATATTGCTACATTTTGTTTAAAGTTCACTAGACGTCACGTGACGTGACCTCACCCCAGCATTTACCAGCATAGGCCCTATGCACTACGCGCGCGTACAGTATGTGCGTGTGAGGTTATAGCTTTACTATATGTACCGTTGATTTGTGCATCGCGCACTGGTTCTGAGCGCATACGGCAAGTTATTTTACCTGTGGTAACACTGACGGCCCAGTGTCGAGAGTCACGGTCCGCCACACACACACACACACACACACACACACACACACACTCTCAGCGTTATAATTTATGTAGGTCTTCCTAGTCATGTAACAAAAAGCCACAAATTGTCTGAACACGCAACATTCCTGTTTGTTTAACAGGTGGAACATTCTGAGAATACTTTTATAGTTTCACCACAAGAAGGCAGCTTTTTAGCTGTAGTGAGTGAATATTTGTCCAATATGATTTGATACCGCTTTTACCGATCCATTATTTATAATGAAACCTTAGCATAGCATATCATATTGTTAGTAGCCTAATCAAGAAGGCCACGCTATAAATCAAAAATCACAAGCACAGAGAACCTTGCTAAAGTGGTATAAATAAAGTTCGTCTTAATTATAAATTAAATTATTTTCTCAGAACTATATTTAAATATTAACTGTATTCGGTGAAAGTGTGTTTAGCTATACATAATAAGCCTCATGCTTATTTATTTCATGTAAAACACTGCATTTAGTTAACTAATTCCCCCAGCCTATTGGCCAGAAGAATGTCCCATGTTTTCCCTAGAGAGTAGCCTATTAATGCGCCATACAATTAAATTATGGAATAATAAACAAAAATGTCCACCTGTTAACCAGTTCTATTGATGCTAAGAGGAAGTGTACATCTAACAGGTGCTGAGGAAGTCCTTAAAAGACGGTTATAATATTTAATTTCTGTGGATATAAGGATTCTTATCAAATGTAGGCTACTTGTAGATTATAGTTTATATGATGATCGTGACAATATTAATCATTTATTTGATATAGGCTATATATATAAAGAGAGAGAGAGAGAGAGGGCGATTTGCAAGAAAATATAAAAAAAAACATAATTTCTTGTGTGAAATGTTGGCATAATAAGAGAATCATATTTTTAAATAAATGTCAGGCTGATTGCTGAAGTGATGTCACACACTTATTTCCTAGCAGAGATTAACCTGTTTGTAGGTTCAATAACAAATACTTTTTATTATGGAGAATGGTGGTACATTCAGACAGAAAAGTGTTTTCTAAACAAGCTGTGACAAATGAGAACTGACAGACACAAAGGGCCTTTCTCCACATGGGCATCTGCTAGGTATTGTCTGTCAGTATGAATGGAAGAAACATCTTTTATACACCCTAGAAACCCAATTTAAGCTTTTAAATATAACATGACAGTGGTCACATTTAGATTCTTAAATTCCTTATATATAACTGAAAACAAAGACACATGATGCTGCTTTCCATTCATATTTAGCCAGACTTTGGAACATTCTTCCAGTGTATCTGAGGGCTGCTAAAACGGCTGAGGTTTTAAGGTATTAAAACATACATTTGTACCTTTGCTATTAGTTTGGGACAGTTCTTTTATAGATTTTATTTATCTTAGGTCCTACACGATTTAATAGTGAAAGGAATCGTCTTCTCTTGCGGTGTAGTAATTCTCCCACCGTGTCTCCTTTTCCCGAGGTGTATTCTTTTTCCAATACGTCACATTAATGCACCACAATGGGATTCATAAAATAACAATACATATAACCATTTATTTTTCTATAATAGTATGCTTTATACCGTATTAGTAAACAACACTAAACAAATTCTAAGTGGTAATTTAGAATTATTGTTAAAAATAAAAATTGTAGTTGTTAAGTCCTACTTTTGCTGTCATTGATTATCTTTAAATTTTCCATTCCTCCTTCTTCATCTTACAATTCTAGGTCATCTCCACACAGCTTCCATTGTGTTGTCTGACTGACCAGGAACCAGATTTTTTAAACTACATTTTGTCTTGTCCTCGCATTAAAGACTCTGGATGAGGAAGTTTATGAAATGGCGAAGGGAAAACTGAATAAACTGAAAATCTGTCTCTAGTACCCAAATAAATAAATAGATAGATAGATAGATAGATAGATAGATAGTTCTTTCCTCTATCTATCTATCTATCTGTCGCATTGCTTGCCTAAATAAAGATGAAGACTGTTAATAAATCCTATAAATGCTACCAATCACCTTAGAAAAAGTGTTTTATTTTATTTTAAGATAAAAAAGCATGTCACACTAACACCGGAATCAGATTATTTAGTAATTGAAAGAAGGGTTAGTGTGGAGGTTGACGGTGGAGGTTGACGGTGTGCTCTCGCTGCAGCGGCGGGGCCGACATATTGCGAGGGCTGCAAGGATTCTTGCTATTCCGGGCCCTGGGGCTTTGGCTGCAGATAGCATGGTCTGCACTGTTCTGATCCCTGAGATAGTGGTACTTGATGGAAATATCTCTGGAACAGCTGTTGGGAAATGGACATTATTTAGGACTCTTCCTTTCCTCATTGGAACCAAGATTGAAGAGAGCAACAAGTTTTGGCAGCTCTACCTTGTGGTCAGAGAAATAGGAGAGACGATTCTTGCCCCAACCATTAGCACTCATTGGATCAGCCATTTGCATTCACTGATACATCAGTTTTTGACAGGTTTCAGTAATCTGTTTCCTGGTTCCTTCACACCCAAGCTGCATTTTCTGGTGCATTACCCTTGTCTCATCCTCGAGTATGGCTCACCTTGGTCACACTGGTGCATGAGGTTTGAAGCCAAACATTTCTATTTCAAGAAAGTTGCTAGTCACCAATAACTTTGTGAATATTTGTCAGACTAGCAAAAAGAAATCAGCTTCGGCAATGTTGGGAGTGGCAGTCTCAAAGTCTCATCACAGATGATGATGCACATGCAACAGCCAGTGAGTTGTCCCTTCAAGAACTTCCAGTGAACTTGCAGGCTAATTTTCTGAGCTTGGAGATACCCATTGCTGTGGATGAGAAGCTCTGGAAGAGTAAACACATCATTTTGAAATATGCTGTTGGGGATTTCTTCATTCTTGATCTAGTGCATGCAGAGCAGATACCGCTTTTTGTGAAGATAATCCTGATCCTGCATATTAGGGCAAACTGGCTTATTGTTGGAAAACTCTTCACAACAGTGGAGTTTGTAAGCCATCTTCATTCATACCATATCAGAGAGACAGATGAGCTGTTGATGTTCAGGCCTGGAGACGAGGTGTACTTTCATGCTTTGGATATGTACAGTTGTGATGGTAAAGACCTCATAACACTGATCCATCGGCCTTATAAAGAAGTTAAACACTAAGCAAGGTGAGAACGTGAAATGTGGGCATGTTTTGTTGTTATTGCTTTGGTCTTAGTGAAAATTCAATTAGTGATTGAGGCACCTCAATTCCTCTTGTTCAACGCACACAGACTCGCATGATTTTGGTCCAATGTTGTTTCTCTTTGCCATAGATAATGAAGTAGATGGGCCTACACTTCTACAGATGTCTGAAAGAATGAGTGAGCAAATTTTTCCAAAAATTAATGACCAGGTGAAGTTCCTGTCTGCTTTAGCACCGCTGAAAGTGTGAGTTACGTTACACAGTGAAGTCATGTAATTTCAGACTTGTTAAGATTGTTCTTGGTAGCTTTTTAACGTGTTAAAAATCTTAATTTCTACCCCTTTTACAGTGGAAGCAAAGCCCCTGTCAATCAGACAGCCCCAGCAGCCCAACCAATGATGAACTGCAAAGTCCAGTTTCCTCCAGCAGTCTTTACTGCACTGACCAATAAGGATGCAGCTCTGAAGTCGCATGCGAAAAACAGAATAAAAAATATGCCTATTCAAGCGCTGTTTGATCACTTGAGCAAAGAGACAATTAAGTATTTGTGCTATAATAGTAGTTCTGTATTTTTGTATTATTCACGTTGCAGAACATGTGTTCTATTTTGTTAATTGACAAGTGCTCCCTGTGTTAACAACAGTACACAAGGAGAAGCCTATGCTTATTTTTACTAGATTCCCTTTATTTTAGCAACAGCATAAACAAGATATACATATCTCCTTATGTACAGTCCTTGCATGTTATGTTGGTAAAAGATGTTTACTTGTTAATGAAGTGTATATATGCCACAGTGAAAACTACATCTTAGTGACAAACTACACATTTGCACTTGAGGTTGGCATCTCTGCACACTGATCTGGAATGTCATTTGGTATGATGCCTTGTGATTTTCTTCCTTTTTTAAACTTCCAGGTATCCGTCTCACATGCAGTATGTGCAGCTCATAAAGTCTGTCCTGCTCAGCTTCCCTTTTCTGAAGGAAAGTTATGGATCTGGATATGTACGTATCGGCTCATTATCTCATTGACAGAAAGAGGAATGCTAAACTGATTCATTTGCTATATAAAGATTCTTAACATTGTTGCAAGCCGGAAAATATGAATGCTGTGGTGAGGGGGAATTGTTGCGATGATGGCTATGGTTCAATGGTTAAATTAACCTAAGTCAGTTAGCTAACTTGACAATTTTTTTCTCTGGAAGGTTATGTTGCCACCAGCGGTGGCGCCAAGGGGGGTCTTGGGGGGTTTCAAGACCCTCCAAAAAAACGCCTTGACCCCCCATTTGACCCCCCACCCCCTTCCTGATTAAAATATATATATCCAGGATAAAGATTTGAAAATGTTTGTCTTCAAACTACGCAGA
>JAOEHI010053003.1:0-10471 GCA_025447815.1 Percopsis transmontana | reverse complement strand
TAAATTTTTTTTTGTGGGTGGGTAACCGGATCCCCCTCCTGGGCGGTTTTTTGACACCCGGGGCTGTGGGGGGGGGCCAGGGGGGGCCGGCCCCCCCCCCCCCCCCCCCCCCTCCCCGCCACCACCACCACCAGTCGGGCCACAGGGCAGGTGGGGGCGCGCGGCTCACGTTGACTTGAAACTTTAGCGAAGCAGAGGGGCTCAGGTGTCACCTAAAGGTTGCCGTCGCGTCCGTTAGGGTGACACGTAACAAAGGCCGGTCTCCTCGGGCTCGGGTGTCTCGTCACGAGACGCGGCCATGGCGACAGGACTATGATTTGATAAGATCAGAACTGATGGAGAAGGTCACGCGATGGAACGCGGACACCCTACATTTGGTCGGTAGGGCAGAATTACGGCCCACCTGTATGGTCACTGGCAGAATGTCCGCTAGGGCTAGGCCACTGTTACCTAGCAACAAAATGCAGGAAGCCAGGGAAAGTGACCCCTTAGCTCATTACAATGGAGGAGCAGAGTTTAGAGCATTACCTCATGTTGACAACTTTAGCTTTGGCAACAGAAAGCACATTGATATAGCTTTGAAATCTCCTGTGATGTATATAGACCCCAGGTGTGCTGAGGCACACCTAAGCTGCATCGATTCCTACTGGGCTCCAAACATTGCAGTATTTAAGCTACAGTATTGCAAGCGTTGGATTCCTAGCTGTCATACGCAGCGTGGTGCGCACAATACCTTCTATAGGAGCCCCCTGCTTACGTACGTCGGTGTACGGCCGGGTCTACGGCCGGGTCTACGCTCAGCTGCCATTTCTACCTTCACTGAATTAATCCAATAATGCGCGATCCTCGCCAGCGCTCGCTGCTGCATAGGCATCAAGGTGAGTCTGTGTTGTGGTGGAGCGAGAGCATCTTTCCGTATGCCCGCTGAGCTGCACTATTCAGCTGCCTTACAGAACGTTGCATGGGACTCTTAGGATTTACAGTTGCCTTGTTCAAAGTGTGTTAAAGTCCCATCTACATGGGACTCCATGGAAAAATACGCATGTATTTTTGACTGTGTGTGTGTGTTTGTGTGTGTGTGTCTGTATAATGAGCGGTAATGGTGGAGAAAAAAAGTGCCAGCCTCAATAAAAGCCATAACAAGCAGATTGGTAGTAATATGATTAATGCATGCCGTAAACTGATTTCAAGCTCCGAGCCATGGACAGAATGTCCCCCGAGGGGCGCGCCGTGCCAGGGCAGCGTGGCGTCAGCTCGTCGATACCCACTGCCCACTCCCGACTATCGATTCCGCTCCTGTGTGGCTTCAGCGCTTTTGCAGCCTTGCCCGCGAGGCATTCATCACAAGGTTTTTCTTGTTTGTTGCTTTGTAATTCGAAGGTACTGGCTGAGGATTTGCTGCTGGGTAAATATTTAGGGTCTCCAGTAGATAACACGAGGTCTCAGGGGAGTATACTGCACAGAGGATAGGGATCTTGTCATATGAAGGGAGGCATGTGGCGAATGTTTGCACCAACACTGGCACGGCAGCATCAAGCTGGCACACGTGAAACACACATACACTTCTCATCATACTGATAAGCATGGGTGTATCAAAACAGCGGCTTTAACCCCCCGAATTGGCCAGCAGCAGAAATGACGTTTTAACAGCAATAACATGATGGTAAACATATATGAACAAATGCAATCATGTAAACTTACAGTAATGCATACACATATTACCCGGAATAGGGTCAAGCAGTATCTGGAAACAAACCCTTAATATAGTGAAAAGTGATAGGACCGATAATGAAAAGAAAGACGTGTACAACAATTGAAAGACAAACAATAGGGGGAGCTGGGGAGGTGGCGGGTGTTCTGCAGCGAAATTTGCAAGCTGATACAGCTGACTGACAGCATTGGGCAGACTACCGTGGCCTGCCTGAACTAAAGCTACGCTTAAAGCTACGCTTAAGGTTTTATATTTTAAGTTTTGTCCACTTGGTAACATTTGTCGATGTCTATGGTTCAGCTAAGAGAGACTGCTCCTTATTTACCCAATGCATTTTTATTATTTAATAATTCTTCTAATACTTTCTTTTGTTTTATATATGTATATAGTTAGTATAGTGAAATGGAAAAACATAAACATAAAACCTGGCCCTTTTAAGTAAGTATTTCCACATATTGCAACATAAATGTTTATAGGGTAAATTGTGGCCAAATCATCATTAATTAGATGATTAAAAATTAGTTAAAAAATTACAATGCTTGAGGTAATTAGTGAGCTAAATGGTAATGATAATCCACACACTTAACGAGATGAATTTTCTTAATTATTTTTAGCATGTTCTATATTTACTGTAGAACTCTCTCTAGTTTGCCTGGAGGCCTGAAGGCACCGTGGCCTGGTTTGTTACTTTTCACCCAAATTCTATTCAACTGGAGAGTGTGGACTAGGCTGATTTAACCCTGACACAGGAAGTGATTCACTAGAATAATAAGAAGAAAAAGAAGAAGAAGAAGAAGAATATAATAATTAATTAATCTTTTCAATTTGAAATTCCAGCTGGGGTAATACATCATAAATGTGATCCAACGTGTGGATTATGGTTGTGGATTTCCGTATAGATTTTAAAAACTGGATTAAATTAAAAAAGCCTTGATTCTCTCATGCGGGTTACCAAAGAGGCCACTCTAGTCAATACACACAGAGTAAAACCTCATACAGTACATATAGTTTAGGGATGCTTGCTGGTATTTTAATCTTCCCTGACGGCACTATGATGCAAGAGCCTGCATTGTCCTATTGCAGAGAGAGGCACGCTTTTTGTTGCCTCGCATGCTTTTGTCCCAGCCTGCCAACACACATTTCAGGTGTGTGAAATCCCATTCTTGTTGACAATATACAGGCTTTCATTTTTGTGTGTGTGTGTGTGTGTGTGTGTGTGTGTGTGTGTGTGTGTGCATGTGTGTGTGTGCGGGGGGCATTTTCCACGTGATCAAAGAAATATGATCTGCTGCTGTAGCTTGATCACTTAACTGTCGACAAAAACAAACATTGTGGTTTGTGTTCCTCATTTAACCCTCTAGACCGCACGTTGGAAGTCAAAGAAATCAGAGCAGACACAATGACAGCCTTAAGGGCAGACTACATTACATTCTGAACCTATTGCATAACATAGTGCATGTTGCTACGATACTTTTGCATTGTCAGCGTATGTTAGCCAGCATGCTTTTGTATGTTAACAGGCCTATGTCTACCTAGCCAACAGATCCGGATAGACCACCAAAACAAACAAAACATACAGTAATCCTATATGTACATAACAGAGGAAGACACTTGGCCAAAGAGGTGAATGTTGTGCCATGCAGTACAATAAACTTCTTAGCAAAAGAGTGAAGATATATTTTTGACATTATTAATTTAGGTGTCTCATTCGTTGAATGGGATGAAACCATTTGATGATAAAGGGGTTTCCAAGGGGTAGAAAGCGTGTATTCACTATACTGCTGACTCACTGCAAGTGCATGATTACCTCATACGATCATGTCGGGCTTACTGTACCTTCACACCTCAATTCAGCTGAAAGCATGCAAACAATGCACAGAAAATCTCTGCTTGAACTCTGATTAGACTTCTGTTGACATGATCTCATCGCATATCCAGATAAACTAGCCGGCGTGTTTGTTGTCGAGTTCCGCTGACAGCGGTGTCCTGCCGCCTCTCGCTGATGACAGCCTTTCCATCATCGTCAGGGCAATAGCAGCCTCATTAGCTAAGATGTCATGTCAGCCACTCAGCCACCGTCGCGGTGTTTCACCTCGTGCTTCACCTCGTGCTTCACCTCGTGCTTCTTTAAAATCCTACCAATTTGCATTTCATCATATTGTGTCACTTTCAGTCAGCCTCTGCTACCTCCTAATGTCTGTTGTGTCTCTCTTTTTCATCTTTTTCTCTGCCTTCTCTCTCTTTCTCTTCATGCGTAATGAAATTTCATCTTGTCCTCCTGGCTACAGCGAAGCTGTGCTACAGCAGTACGTACCAGGGGCAAACAGGCACAGTGGCACAGCGGAGGGAGGGATTTAGACTGCTGAAATACACCCTGGGTATTACATAAAGGTTACATGGAGTAACACGGGGTCAGTGGCAGTCAGGACAGGGGTTTCCTTCTTTAATCAAACCTGTTTAGAGGAAGAGCTGTGGAGCATCTGGACTTGTTCCAGTTCAGCGGCACCTCCTCTGACAGCCCCCACCCTGTTATGAGGTACATTTGAGAAAAGGAAATCTATCTTAGTCACTTTTTTCATTTAAAGTTACAGTATTTTTGTTACTTTAATGAATTTGCTGATTTTGCATTACGAGACCAATAATGTTGGCAATGATGATGATTTATTCCATGTGTCATTATAAATGTATAAAGGCATGAGGCAGACTCACGAGGCAGCAAAAAGATACAGGATCAGTGGAGGTTCTACATTGAATTATGCCCCGGGCGAGACCCCTTTATATATTAACATTTCATAGTTTAATTTGTAATTTTATTAGATTGTATTGTGTTATGCTGTTACCGTGATACAAAATTACATATACCTTGATAGAAGGGTGTTGCCCACCCCTACTTGCATAAGGTGCTGGAATCCCCGGGAACGGCATGGAGACTTTAATCTATTCACTTAATCATTGCTATCTTGCAAAATTGCTAATGTTCTGAGCTACCGCTACATCTCACAGCTATTCCCTACAAAACATTTGTTACATTTGGGGCTCGTGGGAAACAAATGAGAATTGCTACCAGTGTTGTCCACAGTAGCGGCAGAAAAACCTCCAAAACTCCTTGTTTTGCCTACGCTTTTGTTTAGTCTATTTCTTTACCATTATGAATATGCTGATTTTGTGTGAACCAGCTAAGCTAGCTATTTTCCCTCAGGTTGGTCCATATATGGCCTTCACTAGCATCCTACAGTCACTTCACCTGCACAGTGGTGAATCTCAAATGGGAAGACACAGGGACGTGGACACACACACACACACACACACACACACACCCTCCTGTACCTAGCGAGCGCACCCATAATAGACGGATACATGCGGTGCGCGCTGATACAAAGGAAAGCAGAGTGAGCTGGTCATAGCAGGCGGTCTGGCGATGGCAGATGAGCAGGCCCCTTTTCAACATCTGTAACTCAACACTCCTTTTTTCTGCCTCCCTTTTCTGTTGCTATTCCTCCTCCCCTTCCTTCAGGATGTCCGCTCATAGAGAACCACATAAATTAGTAATTGGCACGGTCGCTTGAGTTACACCAGTGTGTGTGTATGTGCGAGATGAAAAAGCAATTAATTCTGTGACCCCAAAATGGCATAACATAATAGTATAAACAATATAAACCAAATTTGGAAAAAATTTAAAATTTATACATTTATTTATACAAATTTATACAATTTAAAACAAATACATTTACCATTAAAAATAATTTAAAAAGATAGGATAATGAAATTAATTTACTTGTATTTCACAACCCCCCTAAAGCACCTTGGTGCCCGCCAGGGGTTCCCGACCCGGTTTGGTAACCACTGAATTAAAGTGAGAGAACTGCATGCACTCTGTGTTGTGTTTGAGTGAGTGTCTATGTTTCAAATTCCGCCTTATCAGATATCACACATGGAGTATGTTGGCTGATGGGTGGACTCTGGACTACGCCCGAGCGTCTTTTCTGAGGCTCATGGAAAATTCAGGGTTTGACTACGCACTTAAGTGGGCTGTAAAGATAGGCCACACAATCCCTTTGTTGTCCTCCCACCCTAATTACCACTGAGATCAAACGGGGAGAGTTCACAAACAAATTAAAAAGAGGAAGCCTTCTCCCTGTGAAATGCTTCGACGTTAAATATGCAGCTCTGGTTAAATGGCATCATGGGAAGTTGATATTGAGGGACTGTTAAGCGCTATGGGCCAGTAAACATGGTGTTGTGTTACGGTGATGTAATGTTAAACGCGACACTTGGTTTGCTCGTTTCCTTTTCTTTACGAATGAAAACGAGCATACATGCATGTGTACTGAGAAGTTACATTGCACCTATTATTCACGCTATAATATAAAATGATTGTTTTCTGATAATGTACTGCTAAAGGTACATTGCCAGATTGTGCTAGGCCTGTTGTGGCCCCACAACCACATTCACACCCCCAGTGTACTGTTTATGTTATGAAAGACAACTGTGGACGGCAGGGGCGTGAGTGTGGACAACAGTGTGAGCCCTCTGTAGAACTCTGTAGAAGGAGGAGTAGAGAATAGTGCCAGCCACTCAGCACTCAGGTGAGCGAGGGGCATGCGCTTTTAGTTTCAAAGCAAAACAACATTTTTGTAACGCTGGTTTCAAGCAACCCGTGTTAACCGCATCTCTCCAACCATATCCTCACCCAGACTCGTGCGTTGTGCTTCTTTTTTCTTCTCATCACTAACGTTGTCAAAGGAAGTTGTTGCATTTACCTCCGTCTCCATTTTTGGTTATGTCTGCTTCCCCATGAGATCCCATAAGATCCCATGAGATCACGCAAGGTGAGGCATCACTCCCTCTGGCCTGATAATAATAATATCCTGTAGTGTGTGATGCGCCATTAATTTCAAATCTTGCAGTGTGAGCATGTTTATGATTAGAGAGAAGAAAATCTGTTAAGATTCTGTGTGTGATGTGTGTGTGTGTGATGCAACATGATTAAAAAATGGTTAGGATTTTAAAACTCCAGTAGTGTGAGTTCAGCTTTAGTCAACTTGTTTGGATGACATCATTAACTCACACACACCTAGGGTTTGTTATGATAAAGTTTCTTTAAAAAAGTATGTGGTCACAGACACTTGTCTGCTCCATACACACCCGTCCTTTGTTCTCTTCGATCTTACTCATCTGATGACATTTCTGCATCACAGAATACGCAGTAAGCCTCCACTCCCGATATCTACATAGAGGAACATCATGGACACATAGGGTGTGTCTGTGTCTTGAAGGCCCCATATTATTCCAATTTCCGCCTGCTATTTTTTACATACTTTTTCTCTTACATACTTTTTCTTTTCTGTAATTAATGCTGTTTGGCATGTTTCTCAAACAATCAGAGGAATGAAGCTCTAGCTAGTAGTTACCGTAACTGTAAGTGAACCGCTGTTATAGCAGGTGGATAGACCGATAAGTGAAAAGAAACCCAAAGGGCCCTACTTTTCCGGTCAAGGCGCAAGCGGAGGAACACGGATTTTAATCAATACATTTTCAGTAGGAGTGGTGGGGGCTGTCTTCGATTACGGCCAATTAAATCCACTCCTCTCATTCCCTTTAACAGCAGCGCGCTCTCTGTCTCGGCAACTGCCAATTTCATAATAGACCGCAAAAGTCCAGACCGGCAGGGAAGCTTTTCCCAGGAGGAAACTGTCAAAAATTATTGTTCGGGAGGTGCACATTTGCCAAGTCCGCAAATATGGCACCTCTAATAAACCATTATGATACATGTGCATATATTTTGTTTTGTGATTAAAAAGGTTAAGGACACTAGTCATTAGTTCAGTTATTCACGACATAGGCCAACATAACATACACAAAAGGGGCGTGTGTAGTTTTGGATTGGTATGTGCATAATGCAACTTCGCCTAAAGCTTGGATACTACCACACAACGCCTGCGTCTGCGCTAAGTCGTGGTCTGACAGGTGGAGACACTAGCGCAATATTTGGTTTTATTTGACACCCAACTAGCACTGCGCCACCTGATTTGACTGACGCACTCAGCACAAGTGATGTTATGGCGAGAAAAACAACCAACGCATTTATCATTACGTCTGCTAGCGCTACCACTGGCCTTGCGCCACCCGGAAACTAGAGCCTATTGTCTACTTACTAGGCAGTGCCTTGCATTCTGCAATCTCTCACCAAACATCTCTAACCGACCCATCTTCCGTGATACAATGAATAGCTCTGACACAATAATAGACATTTTCTTTCCAAGCCTCTGTGCAGTAATTCATCTTGTATGGTAAACACGTTCATTGACTAATGTTGTAAAATATTTCCTCGTCCCACTCGTTATTTATTTATACATACGTCTGTCCTCTTATACTGAATGCCTTACTTGCTCATTCTAAGCTCACCTAAGTCACACAAAACTCATTCAATCTTCATATTTGGCCCTTGTTAATTCATGCCATATGCATTTGGCATGAATTAAATTAAACAAATTCCAAATGTCTCTAACCAAAACAGTCTTTTAGCCATCTTGGCTCCTTGAAAGTAGACCCAGTTTTCCTCGCAGCTTATCTTCTTGCACTGGGGATATGGTCAGCTGGGAGACAAAGAATAGTCCTCCGGATTGTTCTATCTGTGCTCCGTGCAGGCTGCCAGCGTCTAGCAACCAACTCTCTCACCAGCACTTTCCTTTGCCTATAGCCCTCCAGCTGAGCAGCGTGATTGAGTTCACAGCTGGGAATGCCACTTTAGTGTCCATGGAGAGGGACGCGGGGAGAAAGGAAAGGAGAGACTTATAAATATAAAGTGTATCGTGAGAGACAGTGAAGTGCTGAAAAGAGAGAGGACAGTTTGATAAAGAGAGAGAGATAAGACTTTGTAAACAAAGGAAGAAGGACAAGTAAGGGAGCTAGATAGATCAGCAGAGCGCACAGACAATGGCCAGGCAGCTGGAAATCTAATTTCCTAGTGAAATGAATAGGGTATGAAATGGGTGCGTAAGAGAGACGTCTCACAGTATTACTTACTGTAATATTACTTACTGTAATTGCTGTCGTTTTCCCAGGGCTTTTTCTAGTTTCATTAATAAAAGAACACATTTTGTCTGTAATTGGCCAGCATTACGAAAACTTAGTTGTGTGTTGTTTCAGAGAGTGCATGCCACTCCCACAATTGAGTGTGGGAGGGGCACTCCTCTCTACCCTTCCCCCACATAGCGCCTAAGGTCACACCTCTACCCCTCCCCCTAGAGTCACACACCCCTTTCAATCATAAATAAGAGTTGGGGTGGACATTTGTGGTTATGGGTGTGCTATAACACAATCAAGACCTTTAATGGGTCAAAGTAGAAACATTTTTGTCTTGGAATGTATTTATATTCCAAATATTGAATACATAAGGTTGGCAGACCGTGTCTGCCAACCAAAATCATATACAGTACAGTACGGTTCGGTGTGTAACCTTCTGTGTCCGTGTTTCTCCTCTACCGACAGCGCTAAAACCACCCGCACCGCCACAACATGTAGGCTGTATAGTGTTTAGAATGGCGTAATCATGGAATTATCCTATTGTATTAGACAACCATCTGCACTGTATCAGCAGTGAATGAGAATATAAATGTCTTTCTAAGCAGCTGTTACATTAAGAAAGTGTGTGTTTGTCTTCTTCTTTCCAGGAGAGGTTTGAGGCTGTGTTCAGGCTCTATGATGATCAGACGACATTCCAGATGTTCAAAAGCTTCAGGAGAGTGCGTATTAGCTTCAGCACCCCGGAGGCCGCGGCACGCGCTCGCATCGAGCTGCACGAGTCCGAGTTCAACGGCAAGCAGCTCAAACTGTACTTTGCTCAGGTGCGTGACAGAGGGGCTCATGGGACGCGAGGTAATTAAGAGGGAGCGTCGTCCCTGTTAGGACAGAAACACTTATTAGTATTATTGCATCCGAAATGCATGCAAAATGGCACGAGTGAACACACACACACACACACACACAAGCACTCGGAGCACACAGACGGTGGAGGCTTGTGAAACTTAATTGCGTGCTCTTGTGTTTTACTCTATTTGTGTGTGGGAGAGGGAGAGAGGAATGTATGGTCCCATTTGATTTTACGATGACAGTGTTAAGCAGCAGCAGCTCAGCTATATCTACACAAACTGAGTCTAGGAGAACCGCATGATGAATAGAGCTAAACGATGCCCTCTATCCTGAATACACTTTTAACCAACCCAATGCCCTTATTTGATTGGCTATCTGACTAGAATTGTGAGGATAGTTCAGGGACGACTAGCCAAATAATATTTTAGACTAAATGTATAATGACTCCAGCCCTTGCAGGTCCCTTCAGAGAACCCACTGACACACCACTGGAAAAATGTGTATTTTATGATAGGTTACCTTTAAGCATTTTCACATGAGCTAATAATCCACTTTATGCATGTAAGCACACTACACACAGCCACAGCACTTATTGTCAGTCAACTTTCCCCTCTCATAGGTCCAGAGCGGCGGCGAGGATGTTGACAAGTCGTACCTGGCTCCCCCCCAGCCCGTTAAACAGTTCCTGATCTCACCGCCTGCCTCGCCGCCTGTGGGATGGAGCCAAAGCGAAGACGCCACGCCCGTCATCAACTACGACCTGCTGTGTGCAGTAGCCAAGCTAGGACCTGGTGAGTAGTAGAGACAGGACTGTGTGTGTGTGTGTGTATGTGTGTGTGTGTGTGTGTGTGTGTGTGTGTGTGTGTGTGTGTGTGTGTGTGTGTGTGT
>JAOEHI010053002.1:0-45593 GCA_025447815.1 Percopsis transmontana | reverse complement strand
CACACACACACACACACACACACACACACACACACACACACACACACACACACACACACACACACACACACACTCCCACACACTCCCACAGACACACAATGTCCTGAAAGCTCACGCTACGTCCTGCGCTCCAGCCTCCCTTCCCGCGCTCCAGCCTCCCTTCCCGCTCGATTAATTACTCTCCTCCTCGCCTGTGATCCCCGAGAGCGTCTGAGCCGCGTTAGCCGGCCTCTGCCTCTCGCTGGTGGGCACGGAGATGGCAGCCCTCACCCATTCATCACGGTGACGCCAGCAAGGGGAAGACACAGGGGAGAGAAGGAGGGGGCAGGAGTGAAGGTGAAAAAGAGGTGGTCGGAGGAGGGAAGCGGGGGGAGGGGGGAAAGAACCCCCCACCCGTCTGACCGGGGCTCTGATTAAAAATTAAAAATGTTACATTTGGTTGGTTCCAGCGGCCCGACCTGTAATGAATGGTTCACTGAGGTGAGAGGAGGGGAGGTGTGGGGGGGGGGGCTGATTGGGAGCAGTTGGGCAAGGGTAAGCGAGGAGAGGTGCCGGAGGAGGAGGAGGAGGAGGAGGAGGAGGAGGAGGTGGCCATAAAATACAGGGATCAGACGCGCAGTCTTCACCTTGAGATAAATAACCCAACTCCGCGCTGGGACTCTCCTCCCATTGTTTCTCTCCCCCCCCCCCCCCCCCCAAAAAAACCCCTCATCGCATTCATTTTCCCCCCCGCTCACCTGGGATGTCTCTCTCACAGTAGATGGATGGGACAAGGGGACGCCCGTAGCAGCAGCCAGGTTAGAGCAACTCCAATTAATGGAGAACAGGAGGAAGGTGAAGACAGCCAAAGGAGATGAAATATATATTGTGCGTGCGTGCGTGCGTGTGTGCGCCCGTGCATCTGTGCGTGCGCGTTGGTCGTCTTTGATCAGCGCGGGGACATGCCAGTGTTTGTGAGTCCTATTTGTGCCTGTGTGTCTATTTGTGCCACATGTCATACAAAATAGTATCAAACTTAACAAGTTGGGGGAGGCACAAACAAGGGAGCCCTGTTCTGTCAGCGTGATGAGAGAGAGATGGGGGTGGGGGGGGTGGGGGGGGTGTAAGGTGGGCCTAAACATTCAGAGAGCGTAGGCGGCATCTTTGATCTCGCCTCGTGCAAACACAAAGCAGCCGTGAGATGGGCTTATTTCCCTATCTCAATCATTTACCATCCAGTAGGTCTTCCTATTTATAGCCACGCAGGATGAGGAGTGTCACGCAGCCTGCCCAGCCCAGCACACCCTTCTAATTAGGACCCTTGTTTACCAACACACAGGAACAGGTTGGGTGCCTGTGTGATAGCCGGGCTTGAATGTTGGCTGCAACGGCATTGATCCCCGAGAAAGTGGGTGTGTCATTGGCGTTGTCACAAGGGCCAGGTGTCTGTATGGAACAGTTTTCAAAGGGTGGAATCAGCCAATGCTTAAAGCAGCAACGCAACACAGCTGAACAGACGGCGACTCCACTGAACGTACAGACCGGTATATTTAGCATATGCTTGTATATTGTATATTGAAACTGTTCTATTTCACTCAAAATAAATCCAGGTAACACTTGAAGCGAACGCTAATTATCTTGGAGTTGCAGCTGTAACCAGTTTATTTATAAATATTTACTTGGTAATGTTAACGCATAAAGAATTAGAATGGTTCTTTGGATTAAAACATCTGCTCTGTGAATGTCTCTGTAAACATCTTTTTTCAGTCGGTCTGTAGTTGTCTGCAGTTCTTTATTTAATTAAAAAAATCCCCTTAATAATAATGAGAATAATAAATAATTAAATGGTATGTATTTATATAAATGGTATTTTTCACCCAAAATAAATGTGGCATACTATTTCTGATTTGTTTTTTAGGAAATGTCACACCTACACACCCCATTTATAAAAATCAGAACTCGTGTATTCAATCATCATAACATATTTATCTGAAATAGTTGAAATATAGCTGTACAAGGTAGTGTTTCCATACTTTGGATTCCAACTAGTGGCATTTCTCCTCAAGCCTTCTCATTTTATGCGCCCCAGCAGTAGGCAGCTCTCGGCTTTCTGTCCTGATCCAAGCCAGGGCCACAAGTGTCCTGCAGTGTCTGCCAAACCCTAAACACCGATGGCTGTACATCACAGGTTCCTCCTATTAGAAATCCAATTATAGGTGCTTCCATACCCCAACGTTCTCTCCAGGTAGGCGCTTTACGCTTGATGCTTTCCCATCTTGTCCATTGTCCCTGCTTAGATAGGCACTTCTGTGGCGCACCTCGCCCCGTCCTTCTGGCAATGGATTTGTTCCACAATAAATACTTTCAATGTCTGACTGCTACTTGCAGGTGTAGTGTGTTCCAAAACCAAGCCATCCATTACCCTGTTGCACTGCACCGTATAATATCCCTATTAAAGTATTGGCTTCCCAAAAGGAAACAAAAACCTAAATGGTGCTCCCCCTATCATCTGTTTTCCCTCCGCACTTTTTTTTTTTTACCACTCTAGCACTTACGCATGGTTTAATACACAGGAATAATGGATAGGACTCAACCAAAGCACACCCATTACTCATCCATTTCTGGGGCACAGTCATAACAAAGGAGATTCAGGGAAGTGATGTCTTCCAGTCGCTACTAGACCTCAATCACCCTCTACAGTGCTGGTAACAGGAACACGGGGCACAGATAAAGAAACATTACATGATTTCTTTAGAAAAAATATACTTATTTTTGAAGGCTTAAAAGGTTGTCCACACCATTATAGATTCTCTTTTGATTATATAGCTGACTTTTACGCTTATTTTACAAAGATAAAGATAGTGCCTTGTCTCATTTTGTACACTTCAATCCTTGCTGCTTTTTAGTCGGATAATATTATATATCTCTGAGTACTTTTTCAGTTTTAACCCCACCCATTTCTGTATTGCGACCTGTTTTTGCTCAATCCTCCCCTCTTGTGGCCAAAGTTACTTACAATTACACCCTGCCACATTAGGATATAGTGTGAAATCATTTCCCGTATACTGTACCTGAGCAGCAGTTCACTTAATGATGGATCTGTATCTTGGTTGCGAAACTGCCAGTCATGTCCTCCAGCTCAAATGAGGTGGACTCAAACACACAAATACACACAACCTCTACATGCCCTCAAGAAGTGATCTTGTTAGCAACATCAACATCAATAAGACTTGTGGGATTTAGTGTCTGATGACTGCCATAAGTACACTGGCCAACCCTGGTCTGCAGATATAAGGGAACAACATGATTTTACGATATAGCCTTTATTTTGAACAACACTGTTAGCTCGGCATTCTGGAACAGATTTACCCCCCATTAGCTGCAGGCATAACAGAGAAACAACTGACATGATCATTTCATTTACATCCAAGTTCTTTGGCGTAGTTTTAATAATAGACCAATCTCAAGCACGCTCTACCCTCTAGTTCTGTGTTATCCACCAGCCATCCAACCGTTTCTACCCCACCATCATTATTTCTCTCTCTCTCTCTCTACATCTCTCTCTCTCTCTCCCTCTCACTGTGCACCCATCTGTTTCCCGGACTTCAAATGCAGTCTGCTCTCCTGTATAGGTTCAGCTCAGTGCAGTGCAGTTCACTGGCCTTTTCATCTGTGTTCTGAGTCCCACTTCAAACATGAAGCTATTCCTGCTCTCTCACTATTTCAGTGGTTTATGAAAAAGGCTGCACCAACTGATATTTTGCCTCTAATTATTGTTTCTTTTCGAAATGGAGCCCTGTTCGGCATCGAATGGGTCGGAAGTTTGAGGGTGGATGAGCAGAAGTGTGCAGTGTGTTTAGGGAACCACTTAGAGATGCATACAGTATTGGCCTATGAGAGCTAGTACTTAAATGGGAGTGGAGTGCTTTGGACCTGCTTATCTCTCCTCTGTAGGTCGACTGAGCTTTTTTTTATCCTTCTACTCAAAGCACAATAAGAGTGTTTCGTGTGTGTGTGTGTGTGTGATTTGTAGTAGTTGGAATCCCTTGCTGGAATAGCCTTCCCTCTCTGCTCTCAGCTGTCAGAGCGGCAGGAATTCTCTGGGTGTGAAAATGGATCTGTGTGTATTTTGCCTGTTGCCGGTTTGACGGGAGTGTCGGGTCTCTCTCACCCATCGCTGCAGTGAGGTTTTGGCGATGGGTGTTTCATGTGTGTCATTGCTGGCACCGATTTTCTTTTTCTCCCCCAGCTGCCTTTGATTGTTGCTTCAAAGCCCGCCTCACTGAGTGTTTGACTCCATGTGCTTTGGCACCCTCTACCTTACCCCCCCCCCCGAGCCCTCTGCTGTGCTGTTCCACTTCACGCCTGCACCGCCCTACCCTACCGCCTCGCCGCGTCCTCCTGCCCTCTGGCACCGCCCGTCTGGCACGTTGAGACAGGGGCGGGGCTCAACTTTGACCCCAGTGAGAGCCGCGGGTACGGAGATCAATTGGTGGAGTCAATGATGAAATATGGAAAGCAGATTCTGTTGTGTGTGTGTGTGTGTGTGTGTGTGTGTGTGTGTGTGTGTGTGTGTGTGTGTGTGTGTGAGTGTGAGAGTCCTGTGTGAATTCCAGGATTAGGCTCAGTAGGTGCTTCAGTTTATGAATCGCCTTATTTTTGAATATTTACAGTACATCTTGCAGTTGGCAATCATTGCAGTTGCCGTTTTAGAAAATGATACATCTTTCATATATGTACATTTTTACCGCTGTGGGGATTTTTTGTTTCCTGCTGAGGCGAAGCCGCTAATTCTAGATGAACATAAAGATAAGTGTGAAAAGACTGTAACAGCGCAAGCGTAAAATGCACACTCAATCACAGGTAGATACAGTACATGTAGATGCAGCACACACGCTGGTATGAGATGGATTTAGAACGGAGTTAGAGCGTCTTTTGAATGTGGTCTTGTGGCGTCACCTTGTATTTAAGGCGTGGCTCCGTTCCTCACACCTGCGACTTACACCTTCCCTCTCGCCGCTGCGCGCCATATGTTCAACCTGTGATCATCCACCTTGGCCTCCCATGGGAACCGTGTGCACGTGCTCCCGTCTATGCCTGTGGGCCTGTGTGGGATTGGGTAATGTGTTAACAGATGGGGTAACCTAATACAGGTCTCATCTCTGCCCTGCTAGTCCATTGACCCTCATGGTCAAGAGATGCTATCTGGGCCTTACCAGCATTCTGTCTGCTTTGTTCCTGGAATCAGCCCCCACCCACCCACCCCTGTCCCGTAAGCTCCTGGCACCCAGACTTCGACGCACCCCGCCCTGGAAGAGGAGCTGCTCAGGTGGAACCAGATCTCCAGTTACAGACAGGTCACTCTGTGGTGGCTGAGTGAAATGTGTCTGATCAATGGTCATGGATGGAGGGACTCTGGCTCGTTGTAGACCCTGTCGTGCTACAATCAATCAGGCAGCTTGCTCCATGATATGATATGGCACTGTACCTAATGAAGGGCTGTCGATACAGTATAAACTTACTTCAGGTAGGTTTCTTTTGTGGATGGATGGATCAGGCTGTGTGTGCACACGTCTGTATCCGTATTTGCCAATATAGCATGTACCACATGCCCCGTTCTAGTATCCCATAATACATCACCGCGGGACTGGCGACTCAGCCCGCTGTCCTCCAGACACCGTCGGCGTCCTGGACGCCTCTTCCCGTTTTCTGTCCCCCGGAACCTGGGTGGCAGTGACTCCTCCATCCGTCTCCATGGCGGCTAGAGGTGACACTCCCATCAGCCGAATGGATTAGTCTCATTGGCCGGGTCGTTTATTAACGCGTCCCTCTCTCCCCGGGGGATAATGAGTGATGAACGAGGCAGCGCGGCCGTCAGCCACTCAGAAGAAGAAGGTGCCATCTTGCACGTTAAGGGCCGCGGGGTGGCCTTATGTAACAGTGAGAGTAATGTCCACCGCGGAAATCAAACATGTGTGACAGGCCTTTGACAGCGCCTGTCTGATCTTGTCGCTGGAGTCGCTCAACAACACAGCCTCACCTTTCCGAGTGTATTTTACATTGTAGTTAACCCGAGATCCATCGCTGGCAGGGTTATTAATGCCGAGGCTTTGCTTGATGTGGCATTTGATTACAGTTTAATTGACGTTTCTGATTAATGACGCAGTGAAGCAGAAAGCGGATAGTGCCTTCCATGATAATAAAAAAAAAAATCCCATAACAATATAACACTGCTGGCTTACGCTAAACCCAATGACAGCATGACAGAGTGCTTGCAGAATATTGGACTCAATTCAAAAGATTAGATATCCATATTTAAATGCCCTGGCAGGCTGAGAGCAACCAAATCCTTGGAGTGAACATTAGTTGGCTGGAGAACAGGGTTGGTAGGAGTGGAAAGCGAAGGAGAGGCAGAGAGCGTTTCTGCCTTGTATCGGCTGACCCGCCTGCAGAAAAGCCTCTAGTCTCTGAGGAGAACGATTATTCCGATCGCCAGCCTACCCCTGCCGCCGTACTCCACAGTACGCTGTCCACAATACAAATGCACGCTGAGGATTTTAAGTGCGATCTAATATGTTAATGTGGGCTCTTGGCCACCTACAGCCGTATCCGGAGTGTCGTAGGTCCCTGACATACTGTCCCTCTCTGTTCCATTAGAGGACACCTGATCCTGCATGGGCCTGTTCTGGTGGAAGAGAGGGTATACGACACGCCCAGGAAATGGGCTGGCGATGGCTCTTACAGAGAGGTTCTCTGACGCTGGCTATTCTGAATCATTCTATTGCATTGATGGAGAGCGCTCTAGTCTTTCTCTCTGTACCCTTACGAAGTGGCTCTCCAGTAGTGTAAGAGACACTGCAGCCTCCATCTGCATAGCAGGGGCTGATTGAAGAGGCTGCCAAGGGAGTCAAGAGGTGGGAAATGGAAAAATATGTGTTTTTCTTTTATAGCCTTCAATTTGCAATGTTAGTGTAGGCAATTGTGTGTGTGTGTGTGTGTGTGTGCGTGCGTGCATGCGTGCGTCCTTCTTCTGCCTTCTTTCAAGCATTGTCCCAGCCGGCGCATCTGTCTGCTCCGCGGATCACAGGGGGGGGACTCTCTGCAGGCGCAGTGGGGCATTTCTACCCCCCCATGCCCCTCGCCCCTTCGTCCTCGTAGTTTTCCACCCTTATAGTTTTTATTTACCTTTTGTTTTGCTTGGGGGGGGGGGAGGGTTTTGCTGAGCGTGCATGCTCATTTTTCAGCGCTGTCCTACTTCACGTGCATGCGGTTACGCACATTCTCACTTGGGAGAACCGCCACTGTAGCGGTTTTGATTAGAAGTTCTCTGTACAAGGGCACATGGGTGTCAGTTTGTTAAGCCGTAGAGGGCGTTAGTCATTCATTTTCTCTACCAGAGTACATAAAGGTGGTCTAGTAATTCGTGTCATAACATTATATATTAAAATATGAATCTCTTGCTTACTAGAAATTGTACATAACCATCAGCACAACCCACACATGTCTTTGATATACAATACCGGTCGAAAGATTTAGCACACCTATATTTTTTGTACTGTTTTTCATGATTTGAAGCCTACTGTCCTGTTATTTTCTTCTAAGGTAGTTCTGACATAGCCAGGAGGTTGTTTTGTGTCATTATCTTGCTGTAGGATGAACTCCTGACCAACTATAGGTGTATACCAGAGGCTATTGCATGGCGCTGCAAAATGCTAGGGTAGCAGTTTTGGTTCAGGGTGCCACTCACTCTGTGCAAGTTGGCGACTCTGATTCCAGCAAAGGAGCCCCAGAACATCAAGCTTCCTCCTCCATATTTGACACAGAGGAATCATCCTTTCCCCTACTTGACGGCGTACAATAACCTGTGTGAAAAACCTGCAGAAGTCTTCTCTTCACAGATGAAACGACCAGTGTTAAGCTGTGCTTGAAGCTGTTGTTTTATGAGCCACCTATCATGCTGTTGACTCTCAGAAACCTGGTTCAGAATCTGGTCTTGTTGTGACTCTGGGTCTGTCAGACCTCTTGGCTTGACACCATGGCTTTCATTACAATTTACATTATATATATAATATATGTATATATGCTTCCCCAAATGTTCTGCCTAGGCAAAGGAGTCTATATGACCAAAGAAAAACACATAAAGAAAAAATTACACTACCCAAGTAAGATGAATTGAATAACCACCATGAAATAGCTTAACATATAAAGTCGTAACGCGATAACAATAACTTCTCAAATTTCTCTTGTTCCCGCGGGAATGGGGAAAGCTATGGCCATCACGCTCAACAAAATGCTGCAGTGGAGCCGTCGCATCATAAATAGGTTTTTTTAGTATCCCAGACTGTTCACCTGTCTAAAGCCTCATTTCACTGCCTCTCAGCTCCCCTGCTAAGTTCCATAATGGAGCCTTAAATCCCTCTCTCTTGTTGAGTCCTCGCTCGCTTTGCAGCCGGGTAGATGATGGAGCCCCTCGCGTCTTTGCCACCGTGTTGATAAGACTTCACTTAGTGCCTCAAAACGGGTTCTCTTTCTGCCTCACCCCCCCCAACACACACACACACACACACATCCCCGCACGCCCCCTCCTCACCCCCCGCTTTTGTATGCCTTTCTGCCGCTAGACATCATCATGGTTAGGCTTATATACTGAGATTTATACACTCCTTTTAAGTGACTATGACTCTGCATGCTCTTTTGTTGTGTGCTGTTTTGTAGCACTGAAAGGTCAAACTCCGAATCTCGCCTCTTATCTGATGTGGAAGCTTTGTTCTCTTTAGTTTACATTCTGTCAGGTAGAGAACAGTGTGTGTGTGTGTGTGTGTTTGTGTCTGTGTGTGTGCGTGTGTGTGTGTGTGTGTGTGTGTGTGTGTGTGTGTGTGTGTGTGTGTGTGTGTGTGTATGTGTGTGGCCTGGTAATTTCCGCCGTCTATGCCAACATTTGAACGTATGGAAGGGGAAGAGAGAGAGAAAGACAGAAAGCAACTTCTTGGCGGCAAAATGGGATATATAGATAAATAGCTTTCATATTATATAATATAATATATAATATATATATAGTGTATATATATACTATATAATTCACACAAGTAATTCACAGTCACATATGATCCTTTGGTGATACTGCACTTAAACATGGAAAAATGTATTCAATTGAAACTTTACCACTTCACAGAGTAATGGTTTCAGTTACAGGGGCCAACGGTCAAATGATAATGATAATGGTATGGAGATGCTGTTTACATTCCCACAATTACACTACTGGAACTTGCCATTTTAAATCTAGGTGGCTTGGATATGGTCGAATCAATCCAAACTGTTTGGATTAGTGGTGTAGAACTGTGGGTCTGTCGCCTGAGATTGAAAAGTATGGTCCTAAGCAACATGGTCAAAAAAGTACTACTCACATGTAATCATTTTGGACTAGGAGCTATTATGTTTTGTGTAATTATGGTCAGTGGAAAACCCACCAAAAGTACTCTGAGTCAGCTACAAGAGGTGGCTACTTTTGTAAATACCATGCATGTAATGTTGCATACAGGGTACAGCAAATTTGACCGAAAGTTGCTTATCCATTCACAGAGACCAAACACAGATGGCCTCTCCTATTCTCAGTGAGTGGAGAGTCATGGGCTTCCATGTACATTCTGATTTGCAAGATATGCAATAGTTGCCAAACGATGGTGGCCAACTGATTTATACCGTGTTCAAATCATAAGGGAAAATATGTTTATTTTAGGAAAATCTGGTGATTCATAAAGGTGACCATCTATTTCAATTAATTTGGAAAGATTTACACACAAGAATTATGCATATCCTAAAAAACTAAAAAACTACTTTCAGGAATATGTTACAAGTACATAATTTCTATACATTACAAATTCATCTAGGGGGAATTTGTCAATAAAGTACCGCCATACACAAACTTTAGAAATAAGACCGCTGTAGGTTTAATGAATTAAAAAAAACAATGACTCTCATACTCACACTCAACGTTCACCGGTGAGGATAGTTCAACAAAGCCCAAACATTTATACACCACGATTCAGCGGGTCAAAAGGCCAGGGAACGCAGCACAAAGACAGCTCGGCGGCAGGTTATATACATGTTGCTTCCAGAAGGGTCCAAGAGCAAGTCCACGCTCAAAAGTGTGCTCGCAGGACTTTGCTCCACCTCCTCCCGACTCGCTTTATGTTAAAGGGTGTGGACGGACTCAGTACTGTACTCTACATCATTCACAGAAGTTTGTGTTTTAGAAACCACACCCAGTAAGTAGAGAGAGAGAGAGAGAGAGAGAGAGAGAGAGAGAGAGAGAGAGAGAGAGAGAGAGAGAGAGAGAGAGAGAGAGAGAGCAGTGAGGAAAACTTCTGGTTATGGGCTCAGCCAGTGCCTTGAAATAACCAGGCAGTAGGTTGAGTTCGAAAATCATGACGCAGACTGGCGGTTGTTTCACAGGATGTTTATATTATTTGGCTCAAGCTCTGTAGGACGGGCAGTGGGCGGCACAGTGGGCCCTGACGTTAAACACGGGGATTACACAGATGAAAGGGATTTGTGTTTAAACTTTGTGTGTGTTTGCGTGTGTGTATGCGAGTGAGTGCGCGGCCCGTGTCTGTGCATACATGTTTACTACGTGGCACTCGTACGTCTGTGAACGCGTGTATACATTCATGTATATGTGAGTAGGCATGGAGGGCCTATAGTTGGGGCTTCCCACTGATGACTCTTTCCTGTGTGAGTGGGTATACCGTCCATGCTATAATGTGGTAATCATATGCTACACCCACATCTGTTTCACGTTAACCCAACACGTGCAATCCCATTCTGGCGTTTGTTTGATTGTATTTTACTGTGCAATTTGGTGCCCACATTTATTCATAGTGTTTGGCCCCTGGTAGTGTCAGTGCCATGTTTGGCATGCTGAATAATTTATAAGTAAACCAGTTTTACAGTTGTGGATTATACACGGCCATTGTTATTCAGTTGTCTCAGTTTTATGGTGAAATAAACATTAGAGAGAAGAGAGAAGCAAATACATTTCACGGTTGTTCACTACACAGGGATAGTATCCTCCTTAACTATATACCATTCTGTACAATCCAAACACAGATCTTAATGGTCATTTAATGCAATACTTACATCTGTAGGGGCTCTAACATTTAAGTAAAAACTTTTTATACTTCTGATTTATTCCCTGCATCACTTTTTACAGAAAGACTAATCATTTACTAAAAGGCCATTGAAACCGTTTGTAGTGTATTGAAGATAGCCAAGATAGCCCATTAGTTTCTATTTACAGCCAAATGTTATGTTGCTAGGTAACAGTCTGCTCAATCAAAGATATCAAATTAGGGTTAACAAATAGCGCTAGTGGGTATTCTGAAACTCTCCATATTCCTTTTATATCTTAGTGGGATTATTCTACAGATATACCAGAAAGCCGGTAGTTCAGTAAAATCCCCACCAGTGCCACACAAGAGGCAATAAAAGCTGTTTATTTGTCTGGCCTGTTTTGTTTACTGTCACTAAACGGACACTGACATATGATCAAACTCTTTGCTAGAAACCATATGAACTGACTGACAAAAGAGGGCTCTAGAAACGAACTATATCAAGTCTTCAATCTGGCCGGCTGCCCCGGCAGCAAGTGAAAACAAAGACTTGCTTACGCACATACTAGCAGTGACAGGGTAGGGACAGCCAAACAGGCAGACCCTCCGGGAACACTTTCCCCTGTGTGCCTTTGTCGGTGGGCACGCGAGCAGTATAGGTGATAACAAATAGGGAACATGTTCCTGTATTTATGTTATCTCGTGTGTGTGTGGTTGTACCTTTGTGTGTGAAGACTTGTTCTCACACACAAAGGCCTATATGTGTGAGAAGGTTTAATGTACTTACTGTATTTACTGAGTATACTGCATGTGTGTGTGTGTGTTCGCGCTCTCTTTGTGTATGAATGAGTCATGCTGGTGTGACCCCACCCTATGTAGGCGGTTGATTTGGCGGGGCAGCCGTCTGTCCCAGAAAGTACTACTCATATAACTGGTCTCTTTGTTCCAAATGTCATTCCTTACAAATGATTGGAAGAGAGACCATCTCTTCCTCTCTTACTATTTGTCCTTCACACACAGTACGCCTGCTGAGACTTCTCATGTCGTAATGCTCACGTTTTCAGTGTTATAATATGCAGATTTTTTTCTTCTTCATGCAATGCAGAACGGCGACTTCGAGCATTCACATTTTAATGTGTAAAGTGTCCTCAAACCAGCCAAAACAGGTTCAATCCCACACTTCTTCCCTGTTGCCCTGAAGAAGACATTGACATTGATTTTTCCAAATAAGGCATCATTCCAAATTCAGAATATGTCACTTTAAACACTAGAACAAGAGAGGGAATGTGTTAAGGCTGTGATTTGGTCACATGGTGTGAGCTGAAGGCGATCAACGCTTGCTGGAGATCATCATGATGTTTGCAATTACACACAACCTCGGATGTATTGTTTTTGCAATTTTAGTAAAGAAACCCTGAAACATTGTTTGAAATAGTCTTACAGTTAAGTTCACCCACAAGTGGCTCATTAAACACGGAGGACCAATGTTAAATTCTAAGAGAGAGTGTCACTGTTTGTAGACCTACAACTGTAGTCCTACACTCTGTAAAACCCTTTTAACACTAGAGACCCCTTTAACTAAAAATGATATCTCGGCTATAACATGATTTGTTGTATTGCCCCATACAGAAGTTATGTTGATGTTAGTTTGAAGGGTTACGGTTTGTTTTCATGATCGGGCTGATAAAGCAGGGCTGACTCAGTAGATTTTGGAGCGGTCAGGGTAGAACATGGCACAGTTATTATCCTATTGCATGAGTCAGAAGGAGTCTCTTCAAACCAGGCGTGGCAATAATTGCTGGTGTTTATGAATAAAATCTGCTACATTTTGCAGATGTCTCATTTGTTATAAGAGCACAAATTATCTGTTTGAATTTTAATTTAGAGGATAGGATCCAAATAGAATCCAGTGTATACTGACAAGACAACATTCCTATAATGAAGAGAGCTAACCCATATAGTGGTCAGATATGAGCTAGTATTTGGCACCACAGCTTCCATTGACCACCATTATAAAGTAGCGCTCCATTAAATATGGCAAAATTGGTTCAAGCTCCACATTTGGTCTGTCTTGATACGTTCGGTATATTACTGCTAGTGTTGTACTGGGAATTTCCCCAAGGTTTAGCAATGTTAATATCATGCTAATGTAATTTTGGACAGACTTTCCCCAAGCTGAACATTCTGTTACAGTTGGTGTTCACTGTTTTTTAACAAGTCCTAACTTGATTGGCTATCTGACTGGGAGTGGGAGGATAGGTCAAGGATGATTGGTTACAATCCAGAAATACCTTGGGGCCAAATCTGTCTGACTAGTTTTTTGCCATCTTTTCAGAGTTTGGCTAAATTATATGTTAGACAGATTTCAAAAAGAGTCCAGCCCTTTTGGGTCTCTTCAGACAACATAACTGACCACACAACTGGAAACATTTTGGAATTGTATGATATAGGAACCTTTAAACAAAGCATAAATGCTTTAAGCCGCTTTGTGTTTCTGCACTTCTTAGTCCAATATGATCCAATATGATCCGGCCATAATTGTGGCACCGGCCATAAAAGTGATTCTTGTTTTAGATGAGCAGCAGAAGTCAGTTTGCTGTGAGCAACTTTTGTCTTGTCAATGGCTGTGCTAACACACCACTGTCTCCAGTTCTCTCGATAGATGGGGTAGATGAAACATCCGCTAGCCTCGTCCCGCTCTAGGTAACTAAAAATAGCTCATTCTGTACCTGAAACACATCAAATCTCCCCCTCATACAAGAGTAGCCTATATATTTCCCATAATACAGTACTGTGTGTGGTCATTTTTTGGTCCTTTTTTTTGTTTAAAACATCACTTCATCTTTAATTTATAGTGAAGCAAAATAATGCAGTGTATGACTGTAGCATAAACTCTCCCGCTACAGCTAGCTACTGCGGCAGTTGCAATGAAATTATTTTTAGGAGAGAAATTCCAATTTGTCCATTTTATTAAGTGAAACCTAAAAAAAAAAAGAAAGAAATAGCTTTTGAAATAGAACGGGCTGCTTGGGGAGCTTTGTCTCTCCAAATCATTCTGTTACTAGTTAAGAATTAATCTGTGTTGTTCATGGTCTGATGTCCCCCACTTTGAAGTTCTTTCAGAGCGGAGCGAGTAACTGTAGACGGGAGTAGGTGGCTAGCTAGGACATCAAGCGGGTATGTGGTCACATGGGCATCTTGACTTCCCTCTAAGGCCTACCATTACATTTTGGCTTAAAGTATCATTTTAGCCATGTTAGCTTACATGTGCCAACATAATATATACAATTTAATGAAGTCAAGAGCTAGCTCTAGTAGGCTACAGGGATTACCAAAATATTACATCGTATTACTGAATTGTAGTAGAGTATTCATATTTTACCTTCTCATTGAGCATCCAACATTTAGCAAACATTTTTAACACCTGTGTTCATTTGTGCTAATTTAACTCTGAATATCTGAATAAATGTGTATGAAATATCAGCAAAAGACTACATATAATTTGGCAGCAAACAAACATTAATTAATCTAATATATACTTCATCAGCCCTGCACAATCAGTAGATAGACAACCTGGCAACATTGCATATAGAAAATACGGATTGTTTTATTTTAGCTGTGTTCTTATGCCAGAGCACATTACACTTTGCCCGTATTTAATGGCATGTGAATTGGCAAGCAGAGGTCAAAATGTAAATGGTTAAGACTTCAAGGCAAGCTGACAATATGGAAACACTTAAACAGAGGCCAGTGTGCTGCAGAAGTCCTACACTGTATAACACCGCTGAGTGAAGACAGCTCAGTGCAGTGGTTCTGATTTTGGGGAGGCACATTGTCTGATGTATCTGCATCGATGATCATAATTCATCAAGTCATACATTTCTTATTATTAGCAGAAGTGTAGCGTCATTTCGCTCAGCGATTATCGATTTACATGTTCTATTTAATACAATAATACAACCTCATTTTTAAATAATAAGTAATTTGTCATTATCATGACATAAGTAATTAAACATTATTTAAAAAGTAGTCCTAACACTTACTAATTGGTTGCTTTCTGAATATCAGTTTATCTGGGATTATTTGTACATAATGTATTTATCAATGAAATTAGTTTTTTACCATCAAAGTACCATCAAACTTCCGCCAGCGATCTTGAAACTACGCCAACTCAATTACACTAGTTTAAACAATATGCATGACTACCTGCTATAAATCCCCTCTAATGTACTCCCACCACGCCCGGCACCACCTGTGACTGATCCAGTCTTTTGTGCGCGCTAGTCTACAAGGAATGTGAGCTAAATGCAAACAACATTATTCACATGGGAGTTCATGTCAGACTCAAGTGTTAGGAGGACCTACAGTAGAAGTATGGGTCATTGGCAGACAATTAGAAGCCCATTTACCCTTGACTGCTGTTCAGAATCCACCCATTGTAACTACTGGTGACAGATGGATTAGTGTAAGGTTACTAATGAGCAAGTAATTCAATAATTTTCCTGAACAACTCTCATGGGTTTGACATGTGTCCAGATAAGTGGGCTGTGTCATGATCTGGCTAATATATATTAAAGGAATTTGTCCACATACCACTTTGATGTATAATTGCGCTTCATTTGAGTTCTTGCTATTGTAATGGTACGTCAAAGAAAGCACTAAACAGAATACGCTTTTTGTAGGGGAATGCTATTCATGTCATGTCATGGTAATTAATGGATAATCATCATTACGGTATATTTAGTAGTACATTTAGCTACAAGATACGCTGGTAAATTGGCGGTTGCTATTGTATGTATATTTTTAAAGCTCAAAAGTCATAGGCCTATTCCTTTTCTACTTTCAGCAGTTGGCAAAAAAGGAGAGGGTAGTGCCTGTGGTTTGGTGTATTGGCTTTGAGAGATTTACTTCCAATAATATTTCTGAATGGAAACAAATCGCTGTGCCAGTTCTTCAGTATTATTAAACATATTTTACTAAATCTGTTACCGCTGACACACTGGTGTCCTTGCCAAATTCAGGAACAGCCTTTATAATTAGAGAAACCTGTAAAATTCAAATATTTGTTAAACCCTTTGTTTAAGTGATTATCTTAATTTCTTGTTGCATGTTTTTGTCATTCTCAAGAAAGTGTTTCAAGAATGTAACAAAACAGGACAATGACGTAAAATCTGCACAGGAAAAACACTCACGATGCACCTGAATCCTTTGTCTGTGGCGAGGGTGGCTGATTTGGACAAACACATACATCCACACACACACACACACACACACACACACACACACACACACACACACACACACACACACACACATGCACATTAAGGCAGGGTCTGTCGTGAGCCATTTGCTTGCGGATATCTGTTGGCATCTGGCTCTGATTTCCTTTCTCCGTGTCACAGGCGCAAAGGCTTTGAGCATGAGTCACAGCCCTCAGACCTCCAGGGCATGAAGGCTTGCTTCTTAAGACACAATACATGATCATGGAAAATGTCATGGCCATTTTGGAAAATTACAGTAATACAGAGTCATGTACGACCTTTCACAAGGTTGAGGATTTAACACCACTAGCTTCTGAGCGCAGTATAATTATTAAGTTAGTTTATTTTCTATGTATTTATTGTGTAAAGTTTATTTTACACATTTAATGTAAACAGCAACAGTGACGGTGATTGTTTTCTAGGTCGGCGTTATGGCATACTTTTTGTCCCACAGCCCCTGTTAACATTCTGGACCTTGTTTCCTGGTTTTGGGTACAAAGTATGGCAAATCAAATGGGTAGGCGTATGTGGGAAAATTATAAGCAAATCCTAACATTGGTACACCATTGTATATAAAATTAGAACTGAACTGGGAACCATACCGGGCGTATCCTTGTGCTCTAGGGACTCAAAATGTTCCAGAAGCTTGGGATATTGTGGGATACCCAATTTGTAAAATATTCTGATATAAATAAAACACTACAGTATAATAACAAATGATTTTGTATTGCATTATCTTTTACTATATTTTATAACATCATAATGTATTTTACGCTATAATTATTAGATTATCTAGTATTTATTATCCACTGTACTTTGCACGTGTGGAAAGTGTGTTTGGACGTAAGCACTGACTGGGGCAACCATGCCTGTGTCTTGGCTTGTGTTATGTTGCCCCAGTGATTGAATGTGGAAGTGTGGGAACAATACAGTGGCTAGAGGCCATGTCTGGCTGTTATGCGGTCTTTTTTGCTGCGGTCTGGTCTAGTTCGGCCATGCAGAAGTTAATAAAAATAAGGCACCATGTGGCTCACACAGGCAGCCTGCTGTCTTCAATGAGACAATCACAGTACATGTTCAACTATGGAATAACATATCATGTAAGTAATAACCATAAACGGTGATAGTGTGAGGAGAAACTAGCATGTCAAAGGTACAGTAATTAGCTATCGTCAGTAGGCAGAATGGTGCTGCTGTTGTGTTTATCTGGTCACCTTGTAGATAAAGCTGTTAAATATGTTCTGCAAAGCAAATAATTAAATAAATATCAAATATAACTAACTCAGTGAATGAGTAAAAAGAGTCCAGATTTTCTAATGCATGTTTCTGCTTATCCGGGTCGCATCACCCCTAAAAGTGTCAAATACGGACGTTTACTGTGATTAATCATCGTGGTCATTATTTCTGTATCTGTATGGCCCTGGGCCATTAAACTTAGCTCTCATAAGTAAATCATAAGAAAATTTTAAATATCAGAATAATATTTGAATATCAGAGTAATATTAAATGATATGGAGGCATGCATAACCTTGCTAACTAACACCATATATTTATTATACTGGAAAGAAGAAATTGAGTCCTCCAGGCCCCAGTTACCCACAATCCATCCCTCAGTCTGCCTCTGGTCTGGTAGGTCTGTACTGTTGTCCAGTCAGCCAGCTGGTCCTTACTGTCAACAAGCCTATGGCTCTGGCTGATGGCAACCAGATGGTGTACACCCCCCCCCCCCCCACACACACACACACACAGAGATACACAATATTACACCAAGACATGCGTGATGCGTGAGTTGTACATCCTTTCTACTCCGTTCAAAGTGGCCGGCTACCTCGCTCAACCCCACAACACATTGCTTTCATTTCAATGGAGGCACACAAAGAGGTAGCAAAGAAATATGTGTTCAGGAGAATGGAAAGTCAGTAAGATGAAGCCAAACATGAATGGGACAACTTGTTCTTTCTTCTGGCAACAAAGTAGAAACTGACATAAAAGATCAGTCCTTTACTATTAGTTTGTTATACTTGCTGTTACAGTATCCATGGTATTTTACCATGGATACTGTAACAGCATTATGGGACATTAAATATCAAATCAATCTAATATACCTACAGAACATGTTTTTGTGGTGTTTAAAATTAGATTTTCACATTTCACTGTTTATTCTGTGAGTGTAATTTAAGTATAAATAATGCATAATACCTCCATCATTTGGATAAGCCTAGAGGTCTTTCAAAGTATGTTTTTCCAAGCATGGTTACAGCTACATAGAAGGGGTATGTGTGCCAAATTTTATGCAAACGTAATTTTATTTGATGGTTTATTGGTGGCTTGTCTAATAAACGTAATGGTAGCTCCATTACAAAACTCAATAACTTTACTGATTACTGTTAATAACATGATTACTCTGTCATATACTGTATGCAATTTCTTGTGGTTCTTCAAAATCAGATCATTACATGGTCTAATAACTCAAGCTGATACAAGAAAGTGATTCAACTTTAACATCTGTTATATTGTTAAGTCTGTAACCGTTGTAGGGTGTGTCATGTTTAATTTAAGTCCCTTGTTAACACCTAATGTTTACATTATTACTCATATTAACAACAGTAGGTTTTGACAGGGTCTTCACAAAGACATGTTTGACCAGCTGAACAACAGCTCTTGTTCCCAAGCAACAGTTAAACAGTAGACCTAACCTGTTCAAGGACTGGAATTAAAGAGGATCATATAAAGAAATAGGCAAAAGGTAAACCATTTTTCGCATAATGTCCCTGGAATTCATCTCCGTTTGTGTACCAAGCAATTGTTTGTATGCAACACAGAAACAAGTCCTTTTCTGTGTGTATGTCATAATGGAACTTGAATCTGACAACCTGTTAGGACTGAACTAAATTAAATTAAGAGCTAGTTGACTTCAGTCCGGGAACACATTGTTTACTATGACTTAACTTTTGTGTGTTTACACTGCTCATTCCTTCTCGTCCTTGTCTGCCTGGTCATTATCTCACACAATCTTGCAGCAGTGCCGTGAATGGCATAATAGAACATTTAATTAAATCAATATTTAAATTGGTCTTTGATCTTTTTTTTTAATTCTTGGTCAATCTTTTGCTCTGCTCTGTTTATTGTTCTGGATAGAGTAATATTTCACAAGCAAATCTTTTGTTGAAATAATATTGCAACTAAAGGACAAAATATGACTTGAATCGAATGTATTTACTGTACAGTAGCGTTGTTTGTTATTGGGTTTTCAAAACAATGGAAGCTTACAGGTTATAATATTATTAATAATTATAGGTTATTCGTGGCCCTTGTGAATATAAGAATTTCAAAAATAAACCTTGATGTCCCTGTGAATGGAAAAAAGAACAGCTCTTTTCGTTTATTTCGTTTCGTTATTTTGTTTATTTTATTTAAAATTTTAGTTTTACCGTCCTCTGCAGACAGCTCGCTAAAAATACTAAATGTTTTCTCAAAATCTGAGTAGCATTAAAACAAAATGAATCTCCCCCCACCACCCCCCATCGCCTATAAAAGGGCTTACGGTAGGGACCACCCTCCATGCTCGCCATGCTGACAGTCTCTGTTTGTTATTCCAGGGTACTGTACAGGCCTCCAGCACCCGCAAGCCATCTCACAGGCCACATCTCTCTCTCTGAGACCCTGCCACACGTTGTTCGCTGCGCCTTCATCTGTTTGCTCTCTCTCTGTCCTCCTCTGCCTTCAGCTCATACCCCTGTGAGTCATCGCTGTGTGGTTTGGAGTGGAGATCAAGAGGGAGGAGATGGATGGAAGCTTCCAGAAACAGACAGGGAGTTAAACCCAGGGTTAGGGAAGGGTGCACTACAAGATTTCAGGGGCTAATTACGTGCCGAGGTTGCTGTTCGGCCATTTTTTTTCTAAACCGCGGTGTAGCCGTAAGTGAAAAACCAGGAGGCCAAATTTGCGATTGTGAGTGGAATTGTCCATCTGGGGTTTAATTTATCATCAGTGTGTGTCCACCCTAAAGGAGGTGAGGCTCAGCATAGCGGAGAAGAAAATTGGATATACTGTAGAGTTTCAACTCTGTGTTTGAGGTTAAAGGAAAAAAAATAGATCCGGCTCTTAGGCTTACAATAGCGGTTTCCACCTCTCCTCGCTTCAGCGCCTATAATGTCCCATGGCACCTTTCAGAATTTTCAGCCAGTCTATGTGAGTCTCCTTCAACAGTGTAGCATTCTCTATAGTGGGAGCCTTCCGTAATGACTCCATCTTCAGTACTGATAACATCATGAAGGAGTGGAGATCCTGTAATAAGATCTGTATGGCACTCCAGAACCAGGCTGTCTCTGAGAGCGCTCCACCTCATTTCAGGTCTGCGCATGCTATTTTCAGACCTTAAGATGTTCTAATTTACAATGACAGTACCTTGCAGACCTTGGAGAGCTACTGAAGCACACAGCGAGCCTGTCCGTCACAGCCACAGTAGAAAACTCTATTATGGTAAATCCCCTGCCAGTTAGCTGACAGACTCGTGGAACAATGCGTCTGGCGGGCGTGGTTGTCTCTGGCGGCAATGTTATTTTAATAATAGTCCCTGATGTGTCATGTATGAGGTTTTTTATAATGAAACACAATGACTGCATACCCCCAAATTTTTATTATGGCCCTTATTTGGTAACAAACGATAATTGTAATGCGCTATGCTGCTAAACTCTGTATGCCATTGACATATTGCACACGTATTGATTTAGAATATGCAAATGTTTAAAAATTTGTATCGATTTGTTGGCTGTTTCCATTAACCTTCATGCTTTTCAGATTAATTAATGGTTTTACATAGAGGTCAATACATTGTTTCTTAAAGACCCTACGGCAAATTCTGATATTTTTTTTGCAAAGTAGTGACATCTTTTGTTGAAACTAAATCAAACTGGTTAGTAAATCACAACTAAATTCCATTACTGAAGTGATTTTAGTAGAGCTGATCGATGAAAGCAAACATAATCACTGGTTTTGCATCGCTAATCACCAGAAACATCACTATTGGACATTTTTAGGGGTGATCCGACCAGGTAAGCAGAAGTGTGCAGGGAAAAGCAGTGTAAATCTGAAACAGCGATACTGTCATCCTTTACTACATACCACAGTGTACAACCTAAAACTCAGCTCATAATAATCATTTAATGCTACAATCTTGCAGGTAGTGGCATTAATTTGCATAATTGCTGATTTCTTACAGAGTGGGTGGGCCAAGCAATCAGCCACCTTATAACTCATGTTAAATGTTTTTATCTCAGGCTCGTAGAGTTGCAGGGGGCATAATGCAAGCCAGATCTCAGTTGAGCTCCGCTGTAGTCAGGCCTCATTATAAGGTAATAGATAAGAGACGTGGCAGACCCCAGCCCCAAATTGTAGCCCTGTCGTTCCACCTTCGCTTTATGTGGGAACATTGCTTCTGACAAGGACATATATTGTTACTGCTTCAATTGGAGTTCTACAAAGCACCTTTGTTTTGCTGTTGTTTTCTTGCAGAGAGAAAAACATTACCATGTGTCACTTCACATCGTTACAGTAGCTTTCACATTTACACACCCTCGCACCACATAACAAACAACAACAATTAAATACAATCTAACCATGGATGAATATCATGTGACCATTGCAGATTGTGGTTTGCACAGACCACCATCTTTTAACGAATTTCTCTGAAATAAAATGTTTTCGAAGCCCCTGACCTCTATCATTCATTATCAGATCCAGTAAACAATCTGTGTGCATGCTGAACTGGACATGCAGTTATATGCCTAATGGTGACATAAGCGGCTGGCTTGTTTTTCAAAAAAATAAGTGCTCAGGTCTTATTTTGCCAGTAAGTAACTACTGGTAGTTAATGAGAGAGGAGCAGAGGAAAAATTGGGCTCAGGCAGCTGCCATCTTGAGTGGGATTAAGGGACCGTGTCCTGCAGTAGTAACAGGGCTACACGAGGCTTATGATTCACAGGCATGTGACTCCTTGAAGTCAAGTTTAATATTCTGCACGTATGTCCAAACCCGCACATTTTTCAATCTTCAGATGCTCTTTCAAAAGTAGATATTTCATTTCCAGAGACTGGCGCTCATTTTATAAATACTCGTTTTCAGCGGCCAACTCTTATTTAGAAGCGCATCTCCCGTTGGCTACAGCGTCGCTACAGCGCTCCAAATGTTACATTAAACTTCACTGCTCACCACATGTGCAAAAGGTCCTTTACAAGAGACCTCGGAATGCACTTGTCACTTTTAAAGCCCATGTTAATTTTCTTGAACACCATTGTCAGTAAAAACATGAGACAAATTATTATTATTATTATTATTGTCAATCACTGGGGCATCAAAAAGCAAGGCCCACTTATTCTAAATGTCTTCTCCGCATAACTTGATGGCCTCTCTTCACTTCTCCTCCTCTGTGGAAAAGAGAGCGCAATGCCACCCAGTTACTGGAACCGCCTGTCGACCGTGTGGAAAGTCTGGTTCAGAGTGGCGTTGTGTCAACATCGCGAGACTGCGCACGTGCACACACACAGCCTTTCTAGAAGTTCTTTCATGTGCATATTCCTAGTGCTTCTGTATATTCTGTGTCTATTCCATGTGTAGTTGAATGCCTGTGTTGCCCTGTGCCTTGATAGATGTGTGTGTAGAAGTAACTTTGTCAGGGTGCTGAGTCTGTTCCAGTGCGATGGGTCCATGCCCCTAAGGGAAGTAGGCAGTTTATAGAAGGACCTGCCTTGCTGAATGCTCCTGTTCAAAGCATCAGGGGAAATCTCCCACCCATGTCATAAATCAGTCATATTGTAAATAACATGACATGATGGCTTATTCATCAGAATAAAGCCTTTGTATGCTAACCTATTGCTTTTGTTAGGTCATGTGCTGCCAAGATTAAAATGTGTGTATTTACTATTAATAATTGGATATTTGTTTGTTGTTGTTTTTACAAAACTGAAAATAGATTCAAATAAATTTGTAATGGACTTGCTAGGGGGAGGATGGCCTTTTAAAATTGTAAACGGTTTGTATACCGCCTGCAGACGTGCCAGACAATTTTCCTGACAGTGGAAAGAACAGTTCAAATGGGGCTGCTGTTGTAATGGACAGGAAGGATACCTGTTGAGAGAGGACAAACGGAAGAATACTCATTGTAGAACAATGAGTACAATGATACTGTAGCCCTGTATTAAGACAGCAAGCCATCCTCAGTAAAAAAAAAGAAGATAAGAATGCACTTTACTGTAATTATCTCTAGGGGAATTCTTTATGGAAGGTACAAAATCTTTTATCCAAAATATAAATGATATCCCTTGTCAAGTCAAGTTTATTTGTATAGCAGAAGTAAACTTTCTTCAGGACAATAAAATATGAAAAATATGTACAAACAGACAAAATAGAGGGTTCTCTCAGTTTCTAAGTGTATGTTAAATTATGCTTATCCAAGTTTATATGTGCAACTACATATTTACACACAACAAAATATTTAGCTCTCATTTGCTGTTTTTGTTTTGTTAACGCAACACTTGCTATATGTGTAGTACGGCCAATGAATATGTTACTAAGATTGTGCCATTTACTACAAGTCTTTCAGTGTGTTGGGCAGGATACTCTAGTGGTCTAGGTGTTGGACTCCCAGCCGGGAGGTTGTGGGTTCAAGCCCCAGATCTGTAAGCATCCTTGAACAAAATGCCTAACCCCTATCTGCTCCATGTAATAGCAGCATGTAATTGTAAGTCGCTTTGGATAAAAGCATATTGTAATTGTATGTTCTTTTGTTTATTTGTGCAGGTGGTGTTAGAGGGGCAGTGTGTACTTACTCTGATGAGCCTTAATTTACATTCGGGTTTCATGGACATGCGTGTACGTGCCGTTATTGTGGCCAATCAGACTCTCAGGTCGAAGGTGGGCAGAGCTACTTAACTATACCATGCATATAGCCTATTTGCTGTCAGCAAATTACTGAATGTATTCGCAAAAAGAACCAATCATAAAGAGTCGTCGGTTGTTCCACAAGCATGAGTTGCATACAAGGAAACTTGAATGCAAATGCTTTGTTGTCTGTTGATCTCACATGGGCTCCTATTTAGATTGAACTAAACCAGTGTCCTAAATCACCCATATACTGCGACATACAGCATGTAAGTATGAACATGTTGATCCCATCTTCCCCTTTTACCTTCCCCCGTCAGCAAGGGAAGAAAGGAAGGTTCAGCGCAACCAAAAGTGGTATAAAAGAAGCAAATAACAAAACAATTGAGAAACCTAATCTCTAAAATTGTCTGTTATTGGGTAAAATGTTGTAACCAGGTTAGTGTGTGAAAAAAATAAAATAATGTGTGTGTGTGAGAACTTGTCTGGTGACTTGTGGGTGTGTGGAAGGGTGTAGTCCGCTGGTGACTCAGCTACAAGTTATGTTCCTGCACAAGGTCAATGAGTCACAACCTACCTCTGCTGGGAGATTCTCCTTCCAGCGGAGATGCACTTCTCCTAAGCCTGTGTGCCTCGCCTTGAAGGTAAATAGGGATGCCAAGCTTCTTGAGAAAAAAACGAGACTGCGCTGCCTTTTACTCTAAAAGCAAATGCCGCGGTTCAATGTGAGGCTATGCAAAATCATGTGTATGGCAAATTTTGTTTGTTGTTGTGTGAGAAAGTGTGAGAGAAAATGCTCGCATTTCACCTTCCTGACTTCTAACCAAACATACTTCATAATATTAAATATTGATGAATATATTTGATTTGCGGAACATTATTCAACCACAGCCATTACCGCAAACACTTGAATAAAGGTTAAAGGTTTGGATTTTCGCTGCTGTTTCTCTTGCTGTGCATATGTTAAAAGAACTGAGTATTGAGAATTGAATTAATAGAACTTAACACATTTTTTGAAATTGTGTTATAAACACACGATTATTATGTTCACTACTTGCATTTTAATGAGATAATTTGTTTCCACAAAAAACGTTTATTCAGGTTTACAGATTTGAAAAGCTAGGATTTGAAAGCAGCAATAATGGGGCCGTCCTAAAAAGTAAATCCCTCAGCTTTTTCATTGCATCAGTGAAAGGAGGGAATTGCATTAAACCCTGTTTACATGGTGCTTAACCAGACCATCCATTTGAAACAGGACATACTGTATATTACACTGAATGGCTGTTACAATGGTGGGTAAATGAACCACTTGTTGAGAGTGCCACAATGCTGCAATGACTCACACAGGAAGAGAACAAACAAATAATATCATGGATCATGCCTTGTGTTTTAGGGAAGGCAAAGATGGGGATTCATTCTGATGGCCACTCTTTGTGTCCAATTGGGGGGGGGGATACAAAGACAGAATAGGGGGATGCAGTGAGGGGAAGAAGACAAATTAAGAGAGGACAAGACAGAGTAACAATGATATTTTCAAAGTGTTTCCACAGCAGTTTGTTAGATATTGTTGGGTTGGGAAGCTTGGCTAGAGGGTAAGGCAGTCAGAGAGAGGTGGGTCAGGGCAGACAGGTGGATAGCAAAGGAGCCGGAGGGCATGACAACAACAAGCAGGGCTTGATGACGCAGGGATATCAAGAAAGAAATCCATGAGGAAAAAGAGAAGCTCAGAGAGCGAGAACATCTTGTGGGCCCTCGGGAACTTTCAGGTCCAACATTCTAAACTCGCCACCGGGTCGGCATGTGGTTGCTAGTTGCAGGGGTTTTCATTAAGTCATTAATGTGAGCGTCTATGGCATCTATAAAAAATACTATCATTACAGTTCCTTACAAGCGTTTATGTGTATGCTTTCAAAAGTCTCTTTGGCACCCGACAACTATCATCATCAAATGAAGATAATGACTAGTGCTACTTCTCTGATTCAACAGGCCTTTTGCACTCACCTATGAGAGTTTCTCTTGCGGTTCTTTGAGCTGGAAAATACATTATAATTATTAGTTTTTAGGTAATGATAAAGCTGTCATTTTTTGTTCATATCTCAGGGGAGATATGATTTCTAAAGGTATAATCCTGAATATGTACAGTATGTATCAAAGTGACACCTATTTTAGTAGTGGTTGTATGTTACAATTTAGTATTTTTATCTAAAGCGACTTTGGACATCGACAAATATAAGTATGAGCATACACTACCTGTACACTGATTGATGTCATTTTCCCACAAATGTTGCACCGTGACACAGTATTATAAGAACTGTAAATAGAAAGGTTTTTATGACCAACAACACCAAATCAAATTCCTTGTATGTGTAAAAAACGTACTTGGCAATATAGCTTTTTCTGATTCTGATTTTGATTCTGAATGGACAGTAGACTGAACTAAATAGAAACTTTTTTTAATTCAAAGTTTTGAGATTGTAGCTTTAAAAATAGTTGCTTTTAAAAGTAAAGTATAAATGGCTTAATATGATTTGAAATCATGTATGACTTTTTAAAATTTATTTTAGGAAATCATTCATCTCTAGTAAAGAGATTCAATGTCTTCATTTAAAAGATGAAGCACTAAAACTATTTTTTAAAGGCTGGATTCACTTTTTTTCCTTATTTACCGGGCTGCACATCACCTGTGCTGGTGCACAGGTGTTTTCACTGTATTTGGTCGGTTGGTTTATGTTTAGATAACTGGAACTTTGAAAACAATAAAGACCTGTTTGTATGCTTACTAGTTGTGCCTGTTGTCACAGGCACAAGTTGAGCCTTCTGTTGAAGCTTTCTGCAACTTTTTATTTGTTCGTATTGTTTCATCTCTCTGGCACTTTTCCCCTCATCGTTCCCCTGAGATATATTTGCAAACCTTTTGACTTGACTGATATTAGTGTTGCTGATTCATGACAAGACCATAAGCTCTATTATCGTAAAGAAGATCTAAGGCTGAAGATATGCTATGAAGTATTCTGCCTGCGTAATGAACGCTGGCCTGACTTTGAAACTCTGTTGCTCCAGATGAGAAAAGTCAGTCCAGGGCACTCGCTGTGGAATGTCGACTGACTAAATGCATGTGAATAACAGATTTAAACACAGAACATAGTTAGACACTCTCTCTCTCTTTCTCTCTCTATAACTCACACACACATACAACGCTAAACTGGTTCAGTTCAACATAATGTGAGTGAGAGGTTTTGTCAGGGCAGGGCGGTGTTTAGCGTAGCTGCTGTCTGGTTAGATTTATTATTCTTCTCATATACCAGCCAGGTGAGAACCTGACAGAGGCCTTTTTTATGGCTCTGTAATGGCCTCATTACGACATATACAGTGCGTGGCTGCCTGTCTGTGTGTCTGGATATGAATGCATGTGTGTGTACTGTCTTTGTGTTTGCGTGATCGTCTCTGCCTACAGTTTGTGTTAATGTGTTTGTTTGCAATTGTGTGTGTTTAAGACATCACATCTTACTCTATAGTATGACTTACTATTTTATTTTTTCTATTTTCACTATTCAGTATTTCATCCCATTCATAAAAATCATAAAAATATTGATGCTAACCGGCGTCCATTAAGCATCAGACAGTGAGGTTGACCACTGTCCATAACACACAGATCTGTAATTGAGTTGTTGAGATAACTCAGTTACGGGACATGCATTGGTTGTGAAAAAGAAAAGTCCACAGTCACCGTCCCCCCGTTGCTCTACACACTGCATACAGTAGATCCGCCATAATAAAACACAAAGCGTAAAATCAATACGCCGTGCTGCACTGCACAAAGGACAGCTGTGGAAGCATGGAGTTAGACCTCTGGGCCACCATTTATAGTGTTCAAATTAAAATGACGTGGCGTAATTGAATAAAAGCCAGACCTCAAGACACACTGTCACAGCGACTTATAGAACACAACCCAATATTGAATTACTTCATTTCCTGCTGAACATCATCTCTTGCTGTGTTTCAGCTACTATATGTTTTGACAATGTCTAGACAAGGCTTGGGTTTGCTACTATCATTATTGTGTCAATAATAACAACTGATTATTAAATTAGGATAAAGCCACTGTGGAATATTACTGTATTTATATCATATAGGTTTTCAAAATATATATTTTTTGTTTTATACACATATTATAGGCCTCCACCTACAAATAAGCCTACCATACACAGTGCCATGAGCGTACAGTATTATCATACATGGTTGGTAAAAATGGTAATAACATCATCAGGTACATCAACTAAATAATAAAACAAGAAAGACCAAGTGAAAAATGCAAAAGTTAAATAAAAATTTTTTTTAATAAAAATGCTGATTCTATATTGGGGATCATATCACAATTAACTGTGTCACCATTGTATCCTCTATATAATTCTAAAATATGCCCTCCTCCCTTTCTAATGGCTTACCCTTCTGAAAGGAAGTCATTTTGATCTTGTGCTTAGTGGCAAATGGTGTGAAAGCCTACACAACCGGATTATCTTCTAGAGGGTACAACAGGATCAGTACATTGTGTCATATTAAATACCGTAAAACTTAAAATAAAAGCTTAGTCTAGACACCTTTCCCTTTTACTGGCCGGGTGTGGCTACACGTTTTGACAAATAAATGCTATCTCAATTAGATATATTTGGATGTATAGAGATAGTTCTAAGCTGCTTAGATCGCGCATACAAATATACATATTGAAACATGTTACACATCGTTAGATCGGTTAGATTCTCCACAATTCCATCATTTTATGAAAAACCATGAGCACCAAAGTATAATTAATTCAGATTTATCAGCATGGTAAACAGGAGAGATGAAAAAAAGTGGTGACTCCCTACCTTTGAAACGGTCATAAAGTCTGAATATGTGTCGATTCCTCGATTATTTATATTCCTTTAGCCCGTAAGGGTCCATCAATCAAAATAATCAAAAATTGTTTTCATAAAAATGAATCCAAGTTGTGAATATTGTTCTAATTTAAAGTAATAAAGTAATAAAATAAATAAAGTAATATTCATACTGGTTTAAATAATCAATTTGATTGTATTTCCCATCTTTGCTGAGCAAGAGTTTTGTGCTAAATCAATTAATTAATTATTAAAAGCCTGTTTCATATCGATGACCCAAATATAGGCAGGGTCAGTTCAGTGATTGACGCAAATAAAACCCCAGGCTTTTATTTAAGTTTTACGGTAACTCTGTATCAAACTCATGACATCTGTTGAAAAGGAGACAATTATCACGGAGAAACAAAACAGCGGTGAAAACAGAACACACACACACGCACACAGTGACTGAAACGCACAAGCACCATACCAAATTAGCAAGTATGTTATTAATACATAAGCACACAAGCTAGCAAACACGAACACATTCAGTACACACGCAGTGAGAAGGAAGGTGGGCTTAGAGGTATGTGTTACAGTTTCACACTATAGACCAACCAAATATGGGAGTTTCATTTATCACAAATAATGAAACCCTGCATATTTTTGTTTCACTATTTATTGTAATATTTGAATATTGATGCCTATTTTTTAGTTAATGGGAATGTGTTCAGGACTGTGTTGTGGTTAGGGTACATACACACACACACACACACACAGAAAGCTTCGCTTGTGCTCGATATCCACACGCATCTGTGCCCAGACAGGCGAGTTTGAGCGAGACAGAGCGACTACGCTTTAAGTGTCTTTTGGCACCGACACTAATACGTACCTGCCCTGCTCCAGGTGCCTTGGCACACACAACTTTACAACACACACATGCATGTGTGTACACACACTACTACGGCATCGGCAGGCAGACACTTGCATGCTTCCACAAAAAAGTAATTTCTCATCACCGGAATCGTGTGTAGTGATATTTCGTCGCTATCTTTTAGCCCTAAGACACCTGGAACTTAACGGACACTTCTGGCCTTATATTGCAGTTCAACAGACATCAAATGAAGCCTTCAAAAACCATGATAAATCTTCTTTTCAAAAATAACATTGTCATGTGTTCATGTATTTTACATGTTTAATACAGTAGCCTATATTCCAAACATTTGAAAACGTCCACTCAACTATGGCTGGCAGGTAGGCTACACTGGCAGGTAGAAGACTTTGTTGGAAGCTAAGCAGATATGGTAGTTCTGATTTCGGGAGGGTGGGCTTACAAAACAAATTGATATTATTAAGTAAGCAAGATGCCCATGTCGCTGACAAGATGCACCATTTATTAGCCAACCTTTTATTTAATTATTTTGTCCTATGGTGTAGAGACTTATTTTAACCATAATAGTTTCGATTTTGCTTTTCGGCCACACTATAATTTCACTTCTATTCGTAGTCAAACGTTTTTTATAATTTGAAATCCTCTGCCACCCAAGGTTTCACTGTTTGACACATTTTGTAGGTTTTTGTCTTATTCTGACCAGTATGATGTACATGAGAGCTGAATTTGACAATTTTACAGAAAACAAAAATAATATTCAATTCATGATAATATTCAATTAATTTTTTCTTTTAACACATTTTGACACACTGAAAAAGACAAGAAACAGACAGAATAAAGAGAGAATATTATTATTTATGTGTCTATGTTCATCTATTATAGGCTACTCTAAATAGATATGTCCTATGAAAAGCTATTGCCAAACACAATAGACAGACTAAGCCATTAGCATTTATTTTTATTCAAATAACTGCCACAGTAAAACAAAAAACATTAACATCAGAATCAACCAAAGCAACTGTCTAATTAATAGAATTAGTAGAATTTCTTGCTTTACATTCAGTAGAAAATGCATTATATATTATATATATGCCTATATATAGTTATTCTGACTATTTTGGGGATGTAAGTGTGTACTCTGTTTGGACATCTGTTGAAGCTAGCTAGCCAACATTATTTTTCTCCCATTTTGGACTAGCATGGCAGTGCTGTTCACTGTGTGGGTGCTATTTTTAGCCAGCCCACACTACATAAAGTAATGTGATTTGTAATGTTTGATCAATACGATCATCAGTACCAGCAGAAATCACCAATACAGGTGGCCGGGAAATTCATTTAATTTTAGAACAGATTTTCAACGAAAATACATTTTAAGCTGGACAAACATAATAATATGAATAATGACTCAAATATGAAGCATAGTATTTATTGATCATTATTTCATAAAGTCATCTTGCAGTTGGCACAAAATAAAAATCATGCTTATTAATTATTGTGAATAAAGCCATTCTCATTTTAATCTTTAGACAAGCATGCAGCAGTAACAACATCAGAATTGTTTGCTATACACAATATCTATGTTGTCTTATTATCTTGTATTAAGGCTTACAATTGTGTTAGCCTTTATATAAAACCTTGATTTATGACTAGCTTTTTTCAAGGAATCTTGATGTCTTAGCCACATTCACTTGTGTAGCCTAGCCTAGCCTTGCTCAGATCCAGAAACTCCCATATTTATCCAATAATTTGCACTGATAACTTTTGCACCAGTACACCAAAAACATCTCTTATGTGGCAATGTACACAACCACTGGTTTAACCAACCGTATCTGAAACCTAATCCCACACTGTTTCTGGGGACAGGCAGGACTATTTTCTACAATTATCAGTGTGACCTCATTGGTTGTACACCTTCTAGAATAACACTCGAGAACGTATGCAGGGCAGAAGTTTCAGTTCACCAGATAATTGCCTGCACTTTGTCTAGCATTAAATTGTCCGTACTGGGAGGGGTCTGTGCATATGGAGAGAGCATGTAGTGCCATTGACATTACCCCTACATGTGCAACTCTACTACACTTGAGTGTAGTGTGGGTTAGGGGATTAATCTTCATCTGAAAACAAAGCCCCTCCTGTTAATAGCACCACAAAGCACTGAGTATATCTCATAGACAATCACACACACAATGTATTTATACAGTTTACTGTATGTATACACAATGTCATTCTATTTGAGTCTCTTTGCTCCATTTATTTTTAGATCAGAGACAGCAGGTTGGCTTTCATTAAGAAGTGTGCTTCCAAACCTCTTTCCATCCCTCTTTCTCTCTCTTTATTTCCCCACCTCCCCCTCTCTCACTTTGTCTTTCTCTCTCTCTCTCTCTCTCTCTCCGTCTGGGTGCCATGCATGGTGCCGGAGAGAAGGCAGCGGTTTCCTGCTTGTGTCGTGACGTGAGGCAGTTCTCGTTGGCAGAAAGGCCTCTTTGTGTCTAACCGCTTCTGCCTCCTTCTCTTTCCACCGCTGACAACTATTTTCCTCCTTCAAGCCTCTGCTGGGCGCTTGCTGCTGGGTTAGCCGCTGCAACCGTCATCTGGCCAGTTGTGAAGGAGGAGAAGGAAAGAAAGAAAGAAAGAAAGAAAGAAAGAAAGAAAGAATCTCCATCCCTATTGAGCTGATTGGCATGTGATGCTTTTTCATGAGATGATTTTAATCATTGGAAATAATCTTTTTGATAATAAATATTAATGTACTTTATATGTTTCATTTAAAATTTGCAACCCATTTCTTTGTTTATGGGTATTTAGGAATTCATGCTACTATGAAATGCTATTAATTAGGCGGCCCATAGCTCCATGCCCACTTGAATTCACTTCTTTTGAGGGCCATGTGTCTAAAAAAGTTTGGAAAGCAGAGTTGCAATGATTTCACTTCTGCCCCGTTGCCTAGAGCTTTGCAAAAGCATAAGGACCTAATTGAGAAGAAATTAAAAATGTTTCAGGCATGTTACTGTTTAGATAGATAATTCTTCAATCCTTTTAGCGAATCCTTCCAACGTTCCAGTTCTCACCACATTGCTCTCAAAGTCACATTGGGGTTTTGAATCATCTGATGTGGTTCGTGGGGCCCAGAACAGAAGCTTGTGTGTGTGTTTGTGCGCACATACGTACGTGCATAGAGGCACACATTTGTGTTTATACTGTGTTTTAGAACATGAAACACATATTTTCCCTCCTTTAAACATTCAAAATATAAAACACTGCCAAGAAGATCCTTCCCAAATCAGTAGCATTCTCTTTTGTTCTCTTGCTCCCTCTTCAGGTGGCCCAAACAGTAGCTTTGCAATATCCATTAGGGAGGCTTTGATGCCTTATTCACGACTTTCCATTACTGTTAGTGTGTAGTAAAGGCTGAGTTCTACAGCAGGAACAGCACTGTTGAGCAATTTTTTTCAGTACAGTGCCTTAAAAAGAGTTAGATATACAATTTTATTTGCTTGCTGTCTCACTTCAATAATTTATTTTATCATTAACTTAATGACAGCCTGTCTATATTTCTGTCTGGTCTCTATTTCTAATGGGTTATAGCGTCCACAGTCAATGCATTACGCCTAAAATCTAAAGGTATTTTTATTTTCTAGCTATACAGCTGAGAAGATAGTGGCAACAGTGTGGTCTGAAATGAGATTTCATACCTCATCACCCAGTATACTCAGGGGACTAGGTTGTCAAGTGGTGAGTTTTTAAACAAAATGGTCTATACATTATGGAAATGTCTTCTTTTCTCTTATTTTGTTTATGGTACTATACCTACTGGAAATAAATTGTTGCAACAGTTTAACATATTGCTTTTAAGTACTAGTAACATAAAATAATTAACAGCAGAACTTTTGGGGTTTACAGAGGAAAAGTGCATTCATGCAGAGGAACTAAAATCCCTTAGGAGAAATAACATGGTTTAGCAGGAGACAGTTAGCTTAATCTGAGGTTGATCGAAACGTATAAAATTAGAAATCTGTGTTTCTATGAGAGATCTCTTTTAGATCACTCAAGAAAATTTCTTCTGGGAAATACAGATAAAATAATAATAATAATTAGGATTTTATTTCATAGTATACTATTGATAAATATATTGCACAAAAACAGCTTTATGTGTTTATTGTTTTTGTAAACCAATAAGTATTCAAATCTGGTCCAGAATGTTATTTACTATGAGCTTCTACTGTACCTACTGTATGAAACTCAAGTTGATGAAGTAAGGTTTTTGATCCATGTCACTTTTCACTCCACCAGAAACCATTTTAAAATTTTAGAAAGTTTATATTATTACTAGTATCCAGTACACAGCATATATATATATATATATATACTTAATATAGTTATATAATTACTATTCCTCTAATATTTGATGAATACTATAGGCTGTATGTGCTCAAACATGATGCATCCAATGTAGATGCATCCTGATGTTGGGCTGTAGCTGCAAATATACCGCCAGGAAGATATTTTCCTTGTAGCAGAGAAACTGAATCATCACCTGTAGGCCTACTATACATTCATGGCCTATAAGTAGCGTAGGTGTGACGAGAACTCAATGCGAGACAGACAACAATGGCATTCACACCTATTATTGTTTCTCCGGCCCTCTGCAAACTGAAAAGGTACACAGTGTGGGTGGATCTTTTATTCGTGTTTGATGAGCATTGTCGGTATTGGCAATATTGTTATCTGTTTGTGGTGCCTCAGAAAAGCCATTTTTTCAGAGGTTTTCCATCAGGCTTATACTATGTGAAGGCATTAATGGTACATGGTAACTAAATAAGTTGCATTCTATTCTTTCACTAAAATGAGATTTGCTTTTATCAAAGACAATGAATCAGAAGGATTTACTTTATACTCTGAAGAGAGTTCTGGGATAAGCTGCATAAATTAATGCTGTTCAACTGACAAGAAAGATTTGCCATTTTCACTCACAACAAAATCACATAGTATATATATAGTATAAATCTCTTAAATTTGCCGTGTGTCATACACGCAATCCCTCCTCCTATTCTTTGTTCACTTGCTTTCATAGGACTTTAAAGGGCATTAACAAAAAAAAACATATCTCCCCTTAAAGGTCCAGTGTGTAATTTTTAGTGTCATCTAGTAGTGAGGGTTGTGAATTGCAAACAGTCAGTCACTCACGGCCTACCCCTCCCTTTGCAAACACGAAGGAGAAGCTATGGTGGTCGACGTAAGATAAAAGATGTCGTCGTCTGAGACAGCAACGCAAACGCAAACATAAACACATTTCTGTCCACTAAACGAAGCCCAAGCGCTGGAGAACAACGTTCGAAATAACAATCCAACTACATATTATTTCCTAACAGGGTTGTAAAAGTTTAGCTGACTGATATGAGCTGTTATGCTGTAGGCTAACGTTACTGTTTTACGGTCAATAGTACGAACGAATCAGCTGATTGTCTCCCGAATATAAACGGCACATTTCTCCCTTTATTTATACAGTCTATGATTTCTCCCCACATAGCAAAGCCATAACACAGCGAAGGAGAAGAACTAAGTTACATGAAACAATCCAACTACATATTTTACACCACTGACAATACAGTCACTTCTCTCTGTGTCTGTGGCTTCAAGCTAATGCTAACATTATCAAACAACAGTTTTCATTTGCATTGCTAAAGTTGGAATACCTTACCTGTCCAGCAGAAAACAGGCAACTTCGGCGTCACTTATTTTATATATATATTGAGGAAACATATTCCTCATTAGAGCCTTCCATCTGGGAAAAGCGTATTCCTCATTAGAGCCTTCCATCTGGGAAAAGCCATACCCGTGTTTTCTGCCTGTGCCTGTATTCGTCTGGCTATATCATGCTTTCGCTTTTTTGAAGCATATTCACCCTCCGTCCGCTCTTGTGCTAAATAATAGCGGTCGTCCTCCATTTGTCCAAAATTCAACTTCTAATAAAGGAGAGGACATCTACTACTAGTAATTAGAGTACAGCTTCTTCTTCTTCTTCTCTTTCAAGGTAGTGACGAAACGCGTTATGTAGAGCTGTTTGTCCGATTTGGGCTACTGTAGAAAACATGGCGACGCAACATGGTGCCCGCGGTTATGGAGATAGAAATATCTCATTCAAAGGTAATGACAATATAATGGTTTATTATATAAGGTCTTTATACACCACTGACAACATAGTTATGAGTTATGGATCTTATATTGCATTTCTGTCACTAGATCCTCAGAAATATTACACACTGAACCTTTAAGGGGGAAACAACTATGACCCCCCCCCCCCCTGCACAGAAGGCACAAAAATTATGCTCAATTACTGAAGGCTTACATATATTTCCAAACGAGATTGTGTCTCACTTTCCTTAAAAAGCCTTTCTGGTAAAACCATCCTGAGCTCCATGATTTGTTCCACTCCACAAATCAGTCCAGAAACTCTCCATTCAAAGTCATTTGTAATAAAGGTGTCAATCAAATCATGAGCAAGAGATTGAGCTACCTTGACCAAATCCCAAGACCCAATGGACGTTTTTTGAACACACTTAATTGCTGTCGTCACCAACTGAACTACTGTACCTACCTGGAAGTTGATTGGGTGATTGGTTCTGTAACCGGTAGACAGTTTTCACTTGAGAGTTCCAAGACTGATATGCAAAGCCGAGCACATCGTAGAGGCAGAGCATACAAATCAAGGCTAGAAAAACTGTGGGATATAAAAAATACTTTTGTTATGTTTTGTTTCCTACAATAAGTCATACTGTACAATAAGTCATACTGTACAATGAAGTACTTCTATAGTACTCTACTATTGTCCATTCATCCTTGCTTTTTCCTCACTTGTTATTTATGGTCACTGGAAGCTGAAGCTTAATCAGCTGACTGAGGAATCTGAATGGAAAGCCAGTTCCTCACACACACTCTAGGATGGCTCATAGGGGATTTGAGTACACTAGATAGGACATTAAGTTATCACAAATCTATTGCTTTGATTAGTGCCATTCTTGAACTCACAACTCTCCTTTCTCTGGGAGATACTCTAGCCACGAAGTCATGTAGCTATCATGCACATGAAGGGCTGAGGCAACAAATAAGAATGAAGTTCTACGAGACAAGTCACAGAAAGGGACAAATCAGATACAAATTCTAGCCAATTGTTTGTCTAGACATTATATGAAGAAAGCCAGGACCATACATTTCTTCTCAGTAATAGAAAATTCAAATAAACTTACATTTAAAAACAGCAATGAAATAAATGAAGTTAGTCATACTGTATTTAAAAGAGTTTAATTTCAATATGTATAGAATCAGATAGAATAGATATTGTGCAGGTTCCCTTACTGCCTTTAAGCCTAAAATTCACCAAGCCAACAGCGACAAAAACAGTTGGATGTGTTTGGTGTGTTTTATGGATCTGTGATGACTACAGCTTGGTGTAGTTGAGTACAGGCTACCCTGAAAAACCAGGGTAGCCTCTTAAACATCTGGAGAACATCCCAGCAGACAGCAGGAGAAGGCAGGATCCCAGCACACCTGTTGGTCCATTGGGCTGCTCAGTAAAGTCATTGTGCAGGTTTTTAGCACCTCATCACAACTTTGATTAATTGTGTAAACTTCCTTCTTTCTGACTAAAGATGTGCTAGTCATTATTATATTAGTAATATGCTTACAAAGTACATTATGTACTGTACACCTACTTACAGTAGATTAAATGTAGCCTTACTGGTGAAATTATTTTAAAAAACAGAAATTTATCCACATCACCGTGTGTTTGGCTAAACCAGGTTTAATCTGGTAGCATACAGTCCATGCTTGAGCATATAAAATGGCACATTAATCGGATTTTTGAGTCAACAAGGTCTTGAATTTGACCTCAACCCCATGTTCATCTCACATGTAAATATAATGCAAACCATGAGGCATTGTTCATAACAGCTGAAGCAAAAGCAGTGCAGAAACGTATACAGGACAGGTTTGTAGATAGGTAGTGTTGAGGAAGGTTGACTCCCATCCAAAAGATACTGGGTTCGATGACCAGCCTAAGCCTCCTTGAGCAACATGGCTAACCCCTACCTGCTCCACTTGTAATTGTACTCAATGTAAATCACTTTGGCGTCTGCTAAACTACAGTAATGTAAGTACAGCACATTGCAAGTAGGCTATAGTACAAGTAGAGCATAACAGTAATATGCTAGATTCTAAATAAAATTAAATGAAATTGTGTTACAAATGCACTTCATCTTCATTGTCTGAGTGTCCCTTAACTACAAAAACTGCGGTCAAGGCTGGCAGCTAATGTGTTAAAAACAGACTAGAGAACTTAGCAAGAACTGCTAAATGACTAAAAGGTTAGCTAGTATAAACTCTGGTAAATTACTGTATGTTGAAATGGCTTTGTGATGGTAAATCCTGTCAAACCTTATGTTAATATGTTGTATTCCCAGAAACCGATCCCAGAGCAGGGTTTCTTTAACATGTAGCCCTGCATGTTATAGGGTCAGTTCTGCGATTTGAAATTTTGTCACACACTTACTGACACATACGGGTCTTTATCCAAAGGATTTCTATATGTCAACAAGGCTTTGACAACTGATTTTGTCCAACAACACCTGCATTCAGCTAAGGTTGAGGTAAAGGTGTGTGTGTAGTGTGTGTATGTCTTTATGTGGGTGTTTGTGTGCCATTTGGGTGTGTTTTTGTGTGTATGCGTGTATAGAAGAAGGTCTGAATGTGGAAAACAAAGGGAAAAAAATATGCTCTCTGCTTCACTGGTCATCACCCCTATTGGTGCCAGTTACCTCTCATCACAGCTGTCTATGTTTGGATTTTTACCTAAACCAAGCAGCATAGTTTCTTGAGATAGCTTCAGGTTGCATGATCTCCGCTGTACTGTACAGAATACAGAATAGAATGGTGCAGCTTTGCGCCGGGTGTAAGATAGGACCTATTGTCATTACATCTGCGTTAGCGCTATCGTCAGCCTTGCACCTTCCGGAAACTAGAGCCCAATGTGTTTACATGGGGCAATTCAAGCAATCTGACTATCTATTATTAAATTGCTAGCTAAGTTGTATTTTTTTCCGGGAACTACGTGGCTCAGCATAGTTACTAACGTCCAATTCTCACAGTGAATTGATGACAAGTAGTGCTACTGTCTGTTTCATGAAAGTGAAGCTAGTTGTAAAAATGTTTTGCACGTGTGCCTTTCCATATTGCAAAACAAGCAATACCTAATGTAAAATACCATGGGTTTGGTGGGTTAGCCTGATCACTTAGATGGCCCTATGTAAACGTGTGTACTTGAAAGTGGAGCAGTTGTTTTTTTCTCACAAGCCATTGCTATGGTTGGGAAAGATGTTTAGAATTAGTATTCTTTCTAGTGTTAAACAGAAATACCTTAAATCTGGTTGTGAGTTAAGATATTTACCCATGTGAGACTATTCTCACAGATTTCAATCACAGTGTTCTGACAGATCATTTCTAAATGATACAACCATATTCTCTAGGCATGTGTTCTGTTGGGGGGGGGGGGTGCTTTTCAAGACAGACTAATTAATACCAAACACAAACAAAATACATAAAAACAATTAACAAAAAAACTCAATAACCATCTTGGTTATTTGGCTGCTGTTATTGATGGTGGTTTGTTATGCCAGTAGTGTTGGCAATACAGAATACATTTTGCCAGTAGTGCTTGTAGCAATCTGTACTTTGAGTCAGTGTGTATCCATTGTATTAATTATGTAGATGTAAATGTGTACAAACAGTTTATTTCATTTGCCACCATTAAAATCGTTCTACCATAACAATAAACAAAAAGCTGCCGGTTAATTTTCCACTGGTGGTTTCGGATTTAGTTCTTTTGCCTTGTTCCAGGATGAATGCCATTAAATAGTGTTCTAATTCTTCTATCGGGCAATATTCAATTCGCGGCATTGTTGTTTCCCTCTTCTGCTGCAACAAATTTGATCTCCGCGTTGGCAGTCCTCGAAGCCATACTGCCATCTTGGACCTTGCGTTTGAACAGAAAGGGGAAAGTCTTCCTGAAGGACTTCTGGAAGCTAGCTCCCATGAAACCATAAACTATAGGGTTGACAGAAGAGTTGGCATAGGACATACAGTTGGCCCATGTCTTAATCTTGTACGTGGTATAGTTGGGCTGGTAGTTTGGATAGAAAGACTGGAAGAGGACAAAGAACTGTATGGGCCCCCAGCAGACGGTGAACAACAAGACAATCACCACAACCATCTTGGAGACCTTACTTCTGATGCTAATGGTCCTCTCAGACAACAGGTTGACCTGGTAAATAGAGTGTTGGTAAATGAAATTCACACTAAATGTTAAATAATAGTAAAACAAAACAGAGAGAATACATGGCAAGGGCTCGAAAGGAGCAGAAAGGAGAGGAGAAGCTATGTCACACTGAACTTGTCCATACCTGATGGTTGTTATCTACAGGCTCCACGGTTGGCCGACCTACTCTCTTCACCATCAGGGTGTAGCAGAAGGAGATTGTGAGGACAGGAAGTAGGTAGGCAGCTATGAACTGGTAGAGGATGAAAGCCCTCTCGTGGGTCTTGGAGGGAAATCTTTCCATGCAGTATTGCCTGGGGCCATACCAGTAACCCTCCTCGATACGCTGGTACAGGAAAATAGGAGTGGACAGGATAAAAGAGCCTACGGGAGAACAAGGAGAGAGTGAATGAGTTGAAGGAATCCTGAAAAAGTGCCGTTGTTTTATAAAACATTGTAAATGTCACGAAATGAAAGTAGACTCCCCGTAAGATAGTTGCCTCTAGGCTTACTTCTTAAATCAAATATAGTCTACATTTGATTGAAGGTTTAAAGTTTTGTCTGTTAGCTTCCGTTCAGTTGACTCCCCATTTACTTTGTTATTGTGATCATTTCATGTTTTGAACTAATTCTTTGAACTAAAACGGCACCAAAGCTAGGAGTTGGGTTGTGGGTTGCAGAATGCAAATAGTCAGTCACACCACACAACAAAGCGTTTGTTTGTGGTCTATCAAACGAGGTCTTGAATGTACAGTAGCAAACTTGTCATTGAGTTCAGTTCTGTTACGTTTTCTGCATTCAGCCATGGCCTGTGAGACGGTGAGACGGACCCAGAGAGCAGTGCGCCAATCAGCAGTGCGCCAATCAGCACTATGCGGGTGGAGTATGTTTTTGTTTGGATTCTGAGGTGCGTTCAGAATGGTTCTTCTGTAGAAGTTGGGATGTGGATTGGACAACACCATTATTGAATACACCAAAATGAATGTTTGAGTCTGTGACGGCCATAAAAACCGAGGCAAATGAAAATACAAACCTAGAATGTAGTAGATGTTTTTGACTAATGCTGTATGCTGCATTTTTGTTATGTTTGTCAGATCTTTTGAACATTCATGAATGTCAATCTTACTTAGTATACCTATAAATACATTCCTTTATTTATTCAGGAAAACCAGTGGGAAAGACATTCATATTTGCAAGTGTGCACTGATTACAAAACCAGGAAAGACAATAAAAATAGTAAAATCCTTAAAAAATAAAGAAGAGATAAAAAAATATACAAAAAACAAAATAAAATATAGCTACAGAGAGTTAAGAGTCAAGATTTCAAGAATGGCAAGCTCAGGATAGATCTATGGATGTTTGTGTAGGAGACAAGACTATCGAATTTCCAATTGAGTTTTAATTCATTCCATCTGGTTGGGGCATAACACTTAAATACATGTTGACATTCTGTCTTTCTCTACTGCAGTTATGCTGAGATAAAGGGGCATTTTTCCTAGTAAGGCATTATACACAAAGCAAAAAGTGATAGTCTCTCCTGTCTGATAGTGATAACCAGCCACCCTTTGTATTTCTAATTCAAAATGGTTCTATTGGTTATAATGAGTTCATCGCCAGTAGTGAATCTCAATGCATAATAACACAGTAGTGGCTTAATCTAAGTGTGGATTCTGCAGCATTTCACCATAATCAGACATGAAGTTTCACTAAACAACTTTCAACGTTTTCTATAAAAGTTTCAGATTCTTTGTAAGCTGCTCAATGTATATTTTGAATGAAAGTTTAAATCCATACCAAAATATTTACTCTTTATATTTTTAAAACATTTAAAACATTAATACCAGGGAAACTAGACACGTCTTTAGTCTTTGTTAAATGCATACGTCTGCATACGCATACGCACTCAGATAGTTAAGGTCTAAGCCAGCCTGGAGCTGAGTCATCGACACATATCGATTGTAGTCTATTGAGGATGTAGAGCTTTTGAGGATGTAGAATAGAGCATGGTCAATTGTATCAAAGGCTTTACTCAAATAAATATATACAGCTGCACAGTGCTGTTTCATATCAGGATGATATATTTTAAGACTGCTATAGCAGAGATTGTGACAAAATAATATGCATATATACTGTATACAGTACACGCAATAAAATTGTTGAAACAAATAAAAAAATTACCTATCCAAATGCAGATGCTGACAACCATGGCGACCTTAGGGGTTCTGTGGCAGAGGGACTTGAGAGGATACATGGTAACGTAACAGCGGTCTCCACTCATGGCGGTCAGGGTGATGCATGTGGCTTGTACCGTCACCTATGAAAGACACAAACACAACCCCGTCACTAGCTGTGCAGCGTAATTACATTCGGAGAGTCAATGCAGTAGAGGCTTTTAGGTAGCTAAAGTATTATGCTAACCCTCACATGTGACATAGTACATAACCCCTAATCTTAGTACATTATGTGGGAGGCTTAATTTAGTCGCGTGTAGCTGAAGAGTCAGCACTCAGCCTCAGATGTACTCTATGTGTTCCTACATCTCATTAAGGGGCAAGTAAAGGCTCAAGCAGCTGTTTGCAAGAGAATTGGATTTGAAATGATTCACAGTATCTGTAGATTCATTAATGAGTCCCTTTAACTGAAGCGTGTGGGGAGATTAAAGAGAGAGAGAGCAAAGTAGGATTACAAAAACATAAACGGTAACATATTACAAAGAATCCAAATAAGAAATGTACATTTATATCGAAATTTAATATAGATTTTCCCCTCCCAAATCTCCTGACCGTAACCCCCTAACCTGAACTCTAAAAATATGAACCATATAATCAACGATTACAAACAATATTGATGTAAAGAAACATTTTATATTTTAAATACATTTACACTGTTTAAAATAAACATATGAAATATATCATTATCTTAGTTAGTACAATTATTTAAAAAAAATTATAAAACTGAAATCATTTTAGTTTCTGATACATGTTTAAATTTTAAATGTCCAATAAAGAGACACATTATACCAGAAACGACATGGCAAAATGGTTTGAAAGTGCCCTTATCTTCTCTCTTACTATTTCTCTCTCTTTCTCTATCTCTGTATCTCTCTCTCCCTCCTAATCTCTCTGAAGTCAGTACCCGTTACCCTGCTGGATTTCAAAACACTATAGCGCTGTGTTTCCAAGGACATGATCAGAGGATGAGAGGTTTGTATTCAGGCCACCTCACCGAGATAGACTGCGGCTAAGAGTAGATACTAGATAGGTATTTTATGAACCCTGAATTTGTAGGAGGCCCACAGATTTCGGACTGTATCTGTATGATATCTCTCCGTTCAATGTCTGTTCAGTGGACTGCGACCACTCGCAAGTTTATGAAAGTTCTGTGTTAAACAGCACTGGGGAAATACTTGATACTTAAGATACTTGAATCTTTGTCAAGCACTTACTGTATGTCTTAGTAGTTTATATACATGGGTGATCCATTTCCACCACACAGGCAAAAAAGGTGTCTATAAGATTCCTATAAGAGTCTAATAGACACATCCCATCTCATTTATCTCCTTCCATTTATAATGGAGGCAGACTTTCAATTGAATTGAGTCCTAAGTGGGGTCTTGATACAGTATAGGCCAATGCTGTGTCAGGAGAGTATTATTTTAGTATTTAATATTGCACCGATCAGCTATAACATGACCACCTGCCTAACATTGTGTAGGTCCCCCTTTTGCCGCCAAAACACTCCACTCGACCTCTGAAGGTGTGCTGTGGCATCTGGCACCAAGACGTTAGCAGCAGATCCTTTAGGTCCTGTAAGTTGCGAGGTGGGGCCTCCATGGATGGGACTTGTTTGTCCAGCACATCCCACAGATGCTCGATTGGATTGAGATCTGGAGAATTTGAAGGACAAATCAACACCTTGTTGTTGTGTTCCTCAAACCATTCCTGAACCATTTTTGTTTTGTGGCAGGGCGCATTATCCTGCTGAAAGAGTCCAATGCCATCAGGGAATGCCGTTTCCATGAAAGAGTGTACATGGTCTGCAACAATGCTTAGGTAGGTGGTACTTGTCAAGGTAACATCCACATGAATGGCAAGACCGAAGGTTTCCCAGCAGAACATTGCCCAAAGCATCACACTGCCTCTGCCAGCTTGCCTTCTTCCCATAGTGCATCCTGGTGCCATGTGTTCCCCAGGTAAGCGACGCAACGCACCCGGCCATCCACGTGATGTAAAAGAAAACGTGATTCATCAGACCAGGCCACCTTCTTCCATTGCTCCGTGGTCCAGTTCTAATGCTCACGTGCCCATTTTGGCGCTTTCTGCAGTGGACAGGGGTCAACATGGGCACCCTGACTGGTCTGTGGCTACGCAGCCCCATACGCAACATACTCCGATGCCCTGTGTGTTCTGACACCTTTCCATCAGAACCAGCATTAACTTTTTCAGCAATTTGAGCTACAGTAGCTCGTCTGTTGGATCGGACCACGGGCCTGCCTTCGCTCCCCACGTGCATCAATGAGCCTTGGCCGCCCATGACCCTGTCGTTCATCGATTTTCCTTCCTTGCACCACTTTTGATAGGTACTGACCACTGCAGACCAGGAACACCCCACAAGAGCTGCAGTTTTGGAGATGATCTGACCCAGTCGTCTAGTCATCACAATTTGGCCCTTGTCAAAATAGCTCAAATCCTTACGCTTGCCCATTTTTCCTGATTATAACACATTGAGGAGAAAAACTTTGAGGACAAAATGTTCACTTGCTGCCTAATATATCTCACCCACTGACAGGTGCCATGATAAAAAGATTATCAATGTATTTCCCTTCACCTGTCAGTGGTCATAATGTTATGGCTCATCGGTGAATGTAGATTACAAAAAAATACAAAATGGGTATAGTACTTTCAGTTTCTATTTTGACATTCAGTCAAAGAACATTTTTAGATGTGCAGTAAATCCTCCCGCCTTTTCTTGCATTTCATTTTATTTGCCCACAGACAACTACAGTATACTTGTCACACATTTAAATATGATTTTATGGAATTTTTTTGTATACATGAAAGAAAAATGAATGCTGTTTAATTTTAGGGAAGGCATGTTCTAACAAGGAACCCAGAATATAATTGTGTTTCCGCCTGCTGCTTTCTCTTCGGATACTTACTGATTAAATAAGTAATGCATATTTAGTCATTATGTGTCTAGAAGGAAACCTTTTCAGTATCTGTTCTAGCTTACAATGTTTCGTCTTCTTTCTTTTATCTTAATAAAGATTGTCTTTAGACTCTTATTTAAAATAATGAAATGAAATAATATACTTTA